>CM027570.2:5103339-5314013 GCA_015852605.2 Populus deltoides
ACCCCAAGCCATACTCCTTCGCCATAGGACTAGGATCGATAAGAAAATTGACAAGTAAAAATGAAAGCTCACAAGTTGTCATTCTAAATAAAATATATCATTTTTAATGAATAAATATAAAATTTGAAATTGCGGTGAAGAGTGATTTTAAAATAGTTGTTTTAAAGGTGTAGAAAGGAATTTTTTCTGGGCTATTAAATAAATATATAATTTTTTTAAGATAAATTATTAATTTATGTAAATGATTATTTTTTAAAATTAATAATAAAGTTTTAATTTAAATACATTATCTAAAATATTAAAAAATAAATTTGAAAATACATAAAATTGAAGTGAAAATAAAAATAAACTCATTATTGAAGTTACATCTTTTGATGTTTTGTAAAATATAATTTATCTATAATCGAATCTGAATCGATATTGTAACAACCCCTAAAATAACAATCTCATGTTAACTGAAAAACAAATTAATTCCTCTCTCATTTCCTCCTTACTTCACTTGATTCTTCCTTAAGTTAGTGTTTTATAAGTTGAACTTTATAAGTTTACAAAGTTATTCTCTCACTTTTCTTTTCTTTTTTCCTTGGTTTTTTTTTTTATGTTTTCCCCTTACTTTTCTCTCTTTCTCTCTCGCCTTTTCTTTTCTTTATTTTTTTCTCATTCTACTTGCGGCAACATATAAAAGAAAGGAAGAATTAATTTGTTTTATTTTTTAATGGCAAATAACCTTTTTACCCTTAATGAGTCGTTTTGTTTTTATTTGGCGGTCTTTTTTTTTTGTTAGCACTACCAAACTCCATTCATCCTAAAATTTTAACCAGAGTTTATTCAATATATTTTAAGATTCCTCATAAAATTTCAGCTCAATCTGATGGTCGGATTCAAAATTACACCCAATAACATAAAAACTACCCAAATTGTGATTTTTTATTAAATTTTTAAATTTCTCTAAAAATTCTGAAATTATAAACTAAGTTAAAGCATCATACTATAAGGCTTCACGTAAATTTTCAGAATTATGAATTTATTTTATATAAAACTAGTTAAAAAATATTGATAAAATCTTAATATAGATTAGAGCCCACCCAAGCCTTTGCATTGCCTCCACCCTTGGATTTTTGTTTATATTTTTTTTTAATATTAATACATTAAAATTATAATAAATACTAAAAAAATATTTATTTAATTATTTCTCAAAAAAAATATATATATTTAAAAAGCAATTGAAATCAGAATTAAGTCCTATTTAATGCTATCCCTAGGGTAGCTTTATCAACTGCAGGAAGAGAAAGTTGACAAGTGAACTTGCTGAAAATGGGAAGAGGGGCCTAAATCACTGTCAATTTCTGTGCATTATTTTCATCAATTTACATGCATGAGAAGCTGTCATGCATAACACCTTTCCCAATCCATGCATGTATATATGTGCATCATAAATGCTCTATTGTGCACCCTCCTATAAATGCTTGTGTGTAGCTTCACACATTTGACAGCTGCACACTACTTACCTTTGCTTTCCTTCTCATCAGCTAAATTAAGGCTTTCACACACTAGCAAAATTCCGTTCTTCCAATGATGAAAAGGTGGTTTTCTGGCGTAACAAAAGCTTCTTTCAGGTGTAAAGAGGCCGTTTCTTCGTGGGTTTTTGCAGCAAAGCTAGAGGGTTTTGGAACTGGACTTTTCATTAGATCAGTTCTGAAGAATTCCGTCCTTGCTGCATCTACTTGTATTTTGCACTAGGTATGCCTCTCCTCCTTGTACTATCTTCATTTTCTGGTCTGGTTAATGGAAAACTAGTTCACATCCAGGGAAACTTTTTTAACTTCTTTTTTCTTCCTTCAAAACACTGCATTTCAGCCCTTCTGGGAATCCTTCTGGCAGCATTTTAGCTGAATCCTGTTAGAGATAGCTTCATGCCTTCATGTATATTAGTGTTAAGATAAGAGTTTTGTTTTCACCTTTAAAGATGTATGACTGTGTTCCATGCATGCTAGGGCCACAAAATCACCAGTCCATCCCATGCAAGGATGGGCATTAATAAATGCACTTCTAGCTAGTTGCTGACTCCACACTTCTCTCCAATGTACATGATCAGCTAGCTAGGCTTCCACTTGCTACATAAAGAAACTTCAACTGACATTTGATAGTGACAGAAAGAATACAATTATATACACATAATCCACACTTTAAGTAAGGCCTGTATAATCATATATATTTGCTTAATCTGTCAAATAAATTATTTATTCTATGAAAATATCAGTATTCATTTGGATGCTAGCTCTTCCTTAACCTCTTTGCATGATTCTCAAATTTTGGCCTTGGTTTTGCAGGAGGAGCTCTAGTGGGATCAATCATAGGAGCCATGAAAGGTCAGACAACAGAAACCGGGTTTCTTCGTGGCTCTGGAGTAGGTGCTGTTGCAGGTGCCATCACTGCTGTTCAATTGCTAGAATCAATTACTAATGGTGAACCATTGTCCAAGGTAATACAATCCATATCCACTGTATAAATACACCAGCATTTCAATGATTTTCACAGGAAAAAAATAAAGGATAAAAATAATATACATCTGCTTTTAATATTGATATGGTATTTTTCATTGAATTAATGCATGTTAAAAAGAAATGCAAAATTTAATAGGGAGGCCCGTTTCAATAAACTGTACACAGCATCATGATTGTCTCTTTCAATTTAAGAGGGAGGGCCATGCGCTTTAGAATCCAAAGTAAAGGGGACTTTACTTTTTTTACAGGTTGCTCTCTTGCACAGCTTGTTGAATGGGAAGGTATTCATGGAATGGGTAGGTCCTGCGGTGCTAAAAGCCTATCAATGGCAGGTAAGTAGACCTGTTCAATTTGCATACCAATAGTTCTTAGAATAGTTTATTGAACTTACTATGTGGGACTTAATCAGGCTTGTAAATCTCCCAGGTTAATGCAATGGAAACAACTTATAGAGAAATATCAGACATTTATGACACAAGTGAAGTTAGAGGCTTGTCCGAGGATTGTATCAAAAAACTTCCTGAATGTACATTCAAAACTGACAGTAACATTGTTGAGCAATGCTGCCCCGCCTTGAGTTGTGCTATTTGCTTGCAGGTACTGAACTAATTGTCTTTGAATGATTATTTTAGCTCTGTGAGGAAATCATTGTAATCTTGCTTTTAACAGATTTTTAACAATCTTTTTTTTGTCAGGATTTCAAGGATGGAGATTCAATGAGAAAACTTCCCCGCTGTGGACACTACTTTCATCTGTCCTGCCTAGATAAATGGCTGGCTACAAACGGGTCTTGCCCAAATTGTAGAAATTCTGTATGTGATGACAATGATGTATAGTACTAGATCACTTGTTTCCACTCACAAATTAATCAAAAAAAGGAAAAAAGAAAAGAAAAGAAAGGGGAGTTGGTTTTGGCCTTTCTGGGTTGCAAGATGTTGCTTGAACAATATGGAATGTGTTAGCATGATGTCCATTAATGGAAGTACAAGGCTCGACTGAAGGAGAATGAATACTCCTGTTCTGTTCTGTGCGGTATGTTGTGCCATAGTTGCAATACTCAATTATTTTCTTATCAAATTAAACTAAAAATATTATCCGATTCAAGCTTAAGTTTTTTTTAACATACTTGATGATAGAGTTTACTAACTGTGTTTTGATATTTGTCCCATATTCAATAAAAGAAGTGCAACTAAACTTACAAAGGTGAGCATATTCATATTATTTTCTTTATTGGTAATCATGTTATTTTTAAAAGTATTAAAAAATTCTATAGAAAGTAAATGAAAAAAATCATTTGGAGAATGAAAAAAACTGAAGAAATAGAAAAAAATAAATCAAATAAGTCTGAGTAAGTCTTTTAAACCTGTAATATGTTAAATTTTAGATTCGGACTCAATTAAAAAACTTAATGCCTGATAAATTTAATATCAAATGATAAAATTAATTAAAAAACAAAATTCTTTTTAAAAAAGATAAAACTAACAAAAATCGAGAAAAAAATTAAAGACAATTTATGCTATTTTGAAATAATTAAAAAATCTCATATAAAGCAGAAGAAAAAAACAAAAATATACTAATAAATAACACTAAAAAAAAACTTAAAAAAAAACATGGAATAAACCCGAGTTAATTTTTTAAACTTGTAATTCATTAAATTTTAGATTCAAATTCAATCAAAAAGTTAAATACTTGATTAATTAAATTTTAAATAATAAAATTAAAAAAAAAACTTGTAGAAAAATAAAAATAAAAAGAAAGTGCAACCATGTTCTTGAACTAACTTGCCGACAAAGAAAATAGTATGATCACCAGCAAATCTGCTCACCTACCGTAAGTTAAGTTGCACTTTGTTTACTCGAGAAGGGACAAACTCCAAAACATGCATGCAAAAGGCCTAGGAAGAGTAGCGAGCTTGCTTCCACACCAATTCAATGCATTTGATTCCGGTAATTTGCTATAATTATTAGAGACTGTTGTAATAATTATTTTTTATTTAAAAATAATATTTTTTTATTTTTAAAAAATTATTCATAATGTCATCGCATTAAAATAATAAAAAAATATTAATTTAAAATAAAAAATATAAATAAATTTTTTAAAAAAATTTTAAAATATAAAAACAAACATTTACTATTCCGCTTTGGTTAAAAATAGTAAAATTAATAAATGATGGCCTTTGACAATATTATTTATATTAATATCACCTTATGGGCTTCCAAACTCAGTTGAGCCCAAAACAACGGGACCAGAGAATTTAAACACCTAGTTTCTACAGTCAGCAACCAAAATTGAAAACAAGGAATTAACGGTGTTATTTGGTCACCAGACTTTATTCTTATGCCATAGCTGTCCTTTACTATTTATTCTCTTAATTTCATCCTTCTATCCTTGTTTGTTAGCATCTGTCTTGTTTCCTTTAATAACAAACCTCACAACAAAAAACAATTAATATTGAAAAATTTATAAATAAATCATTTAATTTAACCAAATTTACTTTAAAAATGATGGATTTGATCATCCTTAACCCTTAATGGTTATGGAGATGAGGGGTGGAGGATAATATTGGGATAAAAACAAGTACGAGGACTAAACGTGACAAGATTAAGAGTAGGATTAGACGCACCATTAACTTAAAAAAAAAAACTCCAACTAAAGCACTGCCTGCAACCTCATTAAGAAAACTGCAATCAAGAGAGAAAATGTCGTGGTGTGCTCTAAAACCCTTCAATGTCTCGTTGATGAACGCCGGCGCAGTGCGCAACCGAACCCCTTTTTCCATCGGAGGCATTGGTTGCGCCTCCGTCATCAACACCGGTCTCTGGCGGCAGTGTTGTTCCACTCGATTAGCCACTCCTCCTTTCGCTTCCTTGACCACTTACACTTTACCTCGTAACTCTCTCTCTCTCTCTCTCTCTCTCTCTCTCTCTCTAGTTTTGTCTTCTTATTTCGAATTCTACATGTGGACTTGATTAGCTAAATGCGTGTAACTAAGTAAGTTGGATATAAAGTTTGAGACTTTATGAGAAATGATATCTGGGTTTTGGTTAATGTGTGATAGTATGAACAGAGTAAAAAATCTTGGATTTTTCATGGGAATTGATTTGTGGGTTTTTGTTAATATGTGTGTGAATGATCAACTTGTAGAAAAGTATGGCAATTTTGTAATGTTGGGTTTGATGGTATTGGTTTGATAGATGTGAAGAGTTGAAAAGTTTGTTTAATGTGTGATTGTTTTGCTAGGAAAGAGGGTGATTTGTATGGGGTTCGATTTTTTTGTTATTTTGCTAGAAAGGAGGTTGATTTATTTTGGGATTCGATTTTGTGGCTTTGATGACTGACGGTGGCAAATGTATGCTTTGATTGTAGCTAAAAAAGAGGCTGTTAAAACTGACAAGGCACCAGCTGCATTGGGACCATATTCTCAAGCAATTAAATCCAATAACCTAGTATTTGTTTCAGGTGTTCTAGGTCTCATTCCAGAGGTATGATTCAATGCTCCATTTCCATTTTGAATGACTGTTTGATGTCTTTCCATATTTTCCTGTTCTTTTGGTTTTTGTGATTTGTACTTTTGGAGGAGGATGGATGTTGGAGTATAAAATATGCTTTTGTTGGGGTCCTTAATTATTCTACTGTTGCATGCTTGTTGAGATCAAACCACGCTACTACATATGTTAAGTTATTTTTTTCTTAGTATCACTTTCTTGTATACTTGCAATATGATTTTTGATACTCTTATGCAGACTGGGAAGTTTGTCTCGGAGAATGTTGAGGATCAGACAGAACAGGTATAAGCAGCCCTTGAGTTAGAATTTCTTGTTGTACTCTTCTTTTTCTTTTTATTTTTTCTGTTGAGTTGGTGTTCAGCTCAAGAGGCTAGCTCCAATGGTTTTAGCAATTTTATTTCTTAGTTTTGTGTACTCTGCCTTTTATGATCAGCCTATTTTTATCTGAAGATATGCTGAAATTGTAGCTTGCAGTCTTTTCCACTGATATAATGTTTCCTCTTAGATATCATTGTGAGCTTTGCGTAAATGTTATTGATTGTGCAATTTCTCTCCTTTATTATCTCCCTCTTCAAGAATGTTATTCTGGGTTCGATTTAGTTGTATTTATGCCAAATTGCTTCTGCCCTATTTTGTTGGTTGGTCTTAGTTTGACTGCAATTGTGCGTAGCTTCTCAGTTTCAAGCTGATAAGCAGATTAATAACTGACAGATTGACTTTATGAACTTTACAGTTACTTAAGAATATGGGGGAGATACTGAAAGCTAGTGGTAGCGACTATTCCTTAGTAGTAAAGACAACAATAATGTAGGGTTCTCTTTTTGCCTTGCAATATTTATTTTTTATTGAAGATTGGAAAGAGAATTGACTTTATCCTGGTTCGTACTTTGTTGTTTTCTGCAGGTTGGCTGACTTGAAAGACTTCAAGAAAGTGAATGATATCTATGCAAAATGTATGTTATGATCGAATTGTTTTGTGCAGATTATTTGTACTGTCATGTTATGGAGCATAAAGGTTTTCCCCTAGTTTGTGTTGCAAATTACCATGTCTACATTACATTGGACCTGCCAGTAACAAGAAAATGAGAATATTGTATATCACTCTGCAAATGTAGAATATGCTTTAGTGAAAAACTTCAATGCCTGGCATGGCAGGTGCTTTCCAAATCCACCCACGCTGACTTTCAAGTTTTCTACATTTGAATGATAATGCATGTTATTTTTGAACTCTAGGCAGTACAGACCAAAAATCTGGATCTGTATAATCAGTATATGTAGGTAAGACTTCTATATGGGTTAAGAATTGTCCCTTACAGTTGTAGCAGGATTGATAAGCATTCAATACATGTATTGATGATCAGCTTGCCATTAACTTAGGATGTTGACTGAAACTGGAACATGTGAATCCCTTTTTGGCTAACCTTGATCATTATGCATATATTCTTCATTTTTCTGGTAGAGTTTTGGCAAGTCCAAGCTATTCTGTAGCATCAAATTCTTTGCTGATAAGTGCTTACTGGATAACATTTAAGCTTCTAAAGGATCAGTTTTTGACATAAGAACATGTATCTGGAAATTTCTTTATAAAGTATTTTTGTCCCTTTATGAGAAAATGATAATTTGTTATCTGGCATCTGACATCATTGCAGTTTGCAACCCAAGTTAATAATATGGTTTGTGTTACAGACTTCCCTGCACCATTTCCTGCTCGCTCAACATATCAGGTAGCAGCATTGCCATTGGATGCCAAGATTGAAGTCGAGTGCATTGCTGAACTTCCCCAAAAGGTGGAGCCTCAGCCAGTTTCGCTCGCGTGACCCAAGTTAACAATGTGAAGGAATTCATCTGGCACTTTTCAGAAGTTGTTCAAGTTAATAAAAGTGGGAGGGGCCTGCATACATGACAACGGGGTTCTACTCTGTCTTACTTCCCCTTGGTTGTCTTTCCCATCATTAGTAAACAACTGGACATGCTTGAGAACATGGGGCAAGAAGCCCCAGGGTAGTCATGGAACCAAAAAAATGAACAAACATTGAGGAATTTACAGCGTGCTGTAAGTGCCATTATTGGATGAATGTGTGACTTTGTGAAGTTTAAGCCAGAACTTTAAGTTTTCAATCATATCCTACACGTCAGAGCCACAATCTACACTGGTTATTACTAATTTTGATTTTAAAAAAAATACCGCTGGATAATGAAATAAGGATGGCCTTTCACGTCATTTTGAACTCTAAAGGTTCAGTCAGAGGTTTTCTTATATAAATAATTATTTCTTTCCGGCTTTCATATGTCAAAAATCTTCCTCTCTCTCCCCAAAACAAGGAAGAATTTTAACGGTCTAAGACACGGGTGTCGGAAGTAGTATAGTTGTGGTATAGGATTAAAATATTAATGTAAATTCAAAAATTTAATAATAAAAGAGGATACAGAGAAAAGTATATTTTTATTAAGTGTTTTTTATAAGTATTTTTCGTTTTTTTTTGTGTTGTTATATAATATTGAATTATAAGTTTTTTTTATAGATATAAAATCCTAAACAATTAATAAATTAAATTATTACAAGAAAATATTCTAATTTAAACATAAATTATATTCAGCTGAGTGAACGGTTGACCGATTTAATTTATTCCAGTCAGTCAATAAATTTTCAACCAGTAGACTGGTCTTTTTGTTTTTCAAAACTAAAATCTGGTTTATTTTCAGCATTTCTCAAAATTTGCATGCCATAAAGATGTTTTTTTATTAAAATTATAAATTAAAGCAATAATTTAATTTTAGCAAAATGATTTTGATGGAGTTCATCAAAGTTTGCTTTCTTAGTTAACTCCCACACAACAAATAAGTGGTAATGGAAGTCTATGGGTGCAGCAATTTATGGTAATGGTTTCATTTGTTTGGCAACAAATCCATACGTGAATGTGTTCCTGTAAATCGCATGATTTCAAAGAAAATGAAATATGGAGATTTTGGATATTTGTCTGTCTCGAACTCAAGCACACCTCGAATTCTTTCTCAATATCACGCATCCCAAATCATATTTTCTTACATGATATTTGATCCAAAACACCATCTTCAAGGATTGCATGGCAGATAAAGGCCATCGCTTCTACTCGATTATCTTAGGAAGAGGTAATCTTTCGATTCAAGTTCATCTTGTCGATATATAGATGGATACCAAGAATGGAGGAGACCTTTCCCCTGAAGAGGTGATGATCGAGATTCTCTCACGGCTGCCTGTGAAAAACTTCACTGAAACTCAAGTGTGTTTGCAAACCCTGGTATGGAATTATTACCAGTTCTCATTTCATTTCCAAGCACTTGAACAACTACTACAACAATATCAATAATGGCCGTCTCCTTGCTTACGGTTCTGGATTAGATCCCGTTTTTCTCGATGATTTTGATGTATTGATATATAATTTCATTACACATCAGGGACTGATATTTCTTGGGAATTTGCTGGACAGCAGCATATGCAGGTAATGAGTCGAGAGACAGAGAAATGACCTTTTCTTTTATCACGGCTACCGAGGAGCTTCAAGAGATACTACAAACACGAGATTACGAGGATCCAAATATTTCAACTCATTTGAGTCTCGCATTATACCAGTATCTTCTTCTATTGCGTTGGAAATATTTTTCATACACAAACATATTAAAATAATATTTTTTTATTTTTTAAAAATTATTTTTAATTGGTATTAAAATGATTTGAAAATAAAAAAAATCAAAACAAATAAAAAAAATTAAATTTTATAAAAAAGGATTTTAAAAATGCTAAAACAAATAGGTTTTAACCAATATAAAAATTTATTTTAATTTTTATTTTGCATGGTTATCATTGTTACCACATTGAAAAACAAAAGAGAAAAATCAATTTAAATGGTGAAAAAGCAATATATTATTGATAAAAAAAAGGGCTTATTTATAGGCTTTACATTACAACATTCCTTTTTAGCATTAACCACTACTCCTATAGAGTAGGACAATAAGTACCACTTACTTGGCCATAAAACCATGATTTATTTAATGAATAAATCCCTAAAGACTAGGACAACATAGAGTTATTATAAGTAAATCTTAACATCCCCTTTTAAACTGAAATTTGCAGATATCAGTTTAAAAGAAAAATCAACCCTCTGTAAAATTCTCATTCACTGTAGAACGTGAACAAACTCCAAGTAAACCGCGCAATTTCACAAATGTAGCAAATTTAAGAGGTTTGATCTGTATATTTGCAACTTGGTCTTCACTTCGACAATAAACCAGTTTGATTGTTCAATCATTGCTAAGATCTCTTAAAAAATAATATCTCACATTGATATGCTTGCTTCTTCCGTGAAGCACTGGATTCTTGGAGAGTTTAATCACTGAGTTGTTATCACAAAAAACTGTAATAGCCTCAATTTGCTGGAACTGTAGTTCTTCAAGAATTCTTCTTAGCTAGATAGCTTGATAAGCACAAGCTGTGGTAGCGATAAATTTTGCTTCTGTAGTTGACAAAGTGACAATTTGTTGCTTCTTAGAAGACCATTAAACAGCACTTGTGCCCAACATAAAAACATAACCTGAAGTGCTTCTTCTGTCATCTTGATCTCCTGTATAATCACTGTCAGTAAACCCAAACAACTTTAACTTTTCACCCTTCTTATAGAACAACCCAAAATCTCTAGTTTCTTGCAAGTAACGAAGGATCCTCTTGGCTGCTAACAAATGCATTTCTGTTGGATTCTCCATATACCTACTAATTAAGCTCACATAATACATTATGTTTGGTCTTGTTGCAGTTAAATACATTAAACTGCCAACAATTTGCTTGTAAAGTGTGTTGTCCACTTTCTTCCCTTCATGATTTTTGTTTAGCTTTAAGCCAAATTCAGTTGGAGTGCTAACAGGATTGCAATCCTTCATCTGAAACCTGTCCAAAATATCTTACACATACTTCTTTTGAGAAATAAAAATCCCATTAGCAGATTGCACTACTTCTATGCCAAGAAAGTAATGCATCATACCAAGGTTAGGCATTTCAAATTCAATCATCATAGATTTTTTGAATTCTTAAACATGACAACATCATTTCTAGTAAATATAAGATCGTCTACATATAAGTAAATAATGAGCAGTTTCCCCTTATCTCCAATTTTAACAAATAATGTGTGCTCATATGGACATTTGTGAAAGCCAACTTTCAAAAAATAAGTCTCAATGCGACTATACCAAGCTCGTGGAGCTTGTTGTAACCCATAAAGAGCTTTCTTTAATCTATAAACTTTATATTCATTTCCGATCTTAACATGACCAAGAGGTTGTTCTACAAATACCTATTCTTCCAAGTTTCCATGCAAGAATGCCGATTTGACATCCAACTGGAAAATAGGCCACAAGTTCTGTGCTGCTAATGCAATCACCAATCTGATTGTATCATGTCTTGCAACAGGAGCAAAAACTTCTGTATAATCAATCCTATATTCTTGCTTATATCCCTTGACTACCAAACGTGCTTTATACTTATCAACTACACCATTTTCTGTTAGTTTGATTTTGAAAACCCACTTGACACCAATGGTTTTGTGCCTTTTCGGAAGATCAGTCAGCTCCCAAGTGTTATTTCTTTCAATGGCATCAATTTCATCATCCATCGCCTTCCTTCATTTTTCTTCTTTGACAACACTTTCAAAAGTTGTAGGATTACAATATGAAAATAAAGCAAAATGAGTGATTGGATCTTCAATTCCAGTTACCTTATAGTCTTCCATCCATACGGGCCTTTTTCGAATACGAGGATGAGATGGAGTTGCTGCAATAGTAGCTGTTGAGGTAGGAAGAGATCGAGTTGCCGCTGTTGGCAAAATTTCAGCAACTATTGGGGTTGCTTCTGATGAATTGTTAGGCATAATAGGTATTGGAGTTGGTTCACTTTCAGAATCAGTGTCGAAAACAACTTGTGTTGGCTACTGCCTATTCCAATCCCAAGTGTTTTCCTCATCAAAAACAACATCTCAGCTGGTCACAATCCTTTTTGTGAGTGGATTGAACAATTTATAAGCCTTGAAACATTCACTTATGCCAAGAAAGACACATTTTTCACCCTTATCATCAAGCTTCTTTCTTTTCTCATCTAGGACATGTGCATAAGCTATGCAACCAAAAATTCTGAAGTGATATACAGCTGGTTTCTGCCCACTCCAAGCTTCCTCAGGTGTCCTGTTCTGAACAAAAAAGGTAGGACTTCTGTTTAACACATGGATGCTCCAATTTACTGCCTATGGCCAAAAATTCTTTGGAATGTTCCCTCTTGCTAACAAGCTTCTCACCATATTAAGGATGATTCTATTTTTTCTCTTTGATACATCATTCTGTTGTGGTGTATAAGCAACTGTTAGTTCCCTTTGAATGTTATGATCTACACAAAAAACTTCAAATTTGGTTGAACAATATTCTCCACCACGATCTGTTCGAAGGGTTTTAACAGTCTTTCCTGTTTTATTCTCCACATGAGCTTTAAAGCTTTTAAATACATAAAAAGTTTCTAATTTTTGCTGTAAAAAATAAACCCAAATTTTCCGAGTAAAATCATCAATGAAGGTAATTAAATATCTTTTATCTCCATTAGAAGATGGATTTATCGATCCATAAATGTCAGAATGTACCAGCTCTAGGACACGTTTTGCTCTCCATGACTTTCCTTGAGGGAATTGAGAATGATGTTGTTTGCTAACAACGCATTCTTCACAAATTTGGGAAGGAATGTGAATTTTAGGGAGGCCTATCACCATATCTTTCTGTTGAAGAGTCTTTAATCCACTAAAATTCAAGTGGCCATAACGAAAATGCCAAAGCCAGGAAGGGTCTTTTATTTTAGCCATTAAATAAGGTTGAGATGTTATTATCTTCAATGGAAACAACCTATTTGAACTCATCTAAACAACAACAATTGCTCCTCTTGAAGGATCATATATCTCACAAATATCATTTTAAATAGTTATCATATAACCCTTTTCTTGCAGTTGACTAACACTCAATAAATTACTTTTCAAGTCAGGAACATAAAGAACATTAGAAATTGTTTCTATAAAACCATTCTTGGTTCTTATCTTAATATCACCTTTTCCTATTGCATTCACAATGGAACAATCACCAAAACTTACTACGAAATGAAAATCTTCATCTAAATAAGAAAAAGAAGACTTACATCCACACATGTGATTACTGCAGCCTGTATCCATATACCAAACATCAGACTCTGGCTTCTGATTAGCTTCAACAGCCATCAACAAAGTTTCCACTTCCTTCTTTTCGGCAAAATGCGATTGCTCTTCCTTTTCTTTGTCATTAGACAGCCTAGCATAACATTCAGAACGATAATGTCCAAATTTATGACATTTAAAACACTTTACCTTGGATTTGTCAAAGTGTTGAACTCGTCCTCTGCCTCTACTTTGATATTGATCATTATCAGCCTTAAAAATTGTCTGCTGCCATCTCTATTGCCTCTAACTCCCCTTTCTTTACCTCTACCTCTACCTCTACCCCTTCCCCTTTCTTCAGAATTTGAGAACTGAGTAAAGGTAAAAGCCTTTAGAGCTTGCTCATCTATATTTGAACTTCGGTTCATCTTTTGTTCATGGACTAGCAAGGAGCTCTGCAATTCATCAATAGATAGTGCATCTATGTTTTTTGATTCTTTAATTGAACAAACAACATAATCAAATTTTTGTGCCAAAAAACGCAATATTTTTTCAACAATGATACCATCATCCATCTTCTCCCCATGAAATTGCATTTTGTTACTTATCTTCATAGTCCTGACATAGTAGTTGGTGATAGATTCTCCAACTTTCATTTGTAAGGTCTCAAAATCTCGTCTCAAGGCTTGAAGTTGTGCATGCTTTACTCTAGCAGAGCCTTGATATTTTTTCTTCATGGAGTCCCATATATCCTTAGAAGTTTCTTTGCTAAGAATTGTTTCCAAAAAGGGACGATCTATTGCCTGAAAAAGGTAATTTTTTTGCCTTTGAATCTTTAAGCTTTCTCCCTTCCAACTCTGTTTTCTAGGCATCTGTTAAGATTGTAGTTGTTGCTAGTTCTTCAATTCCAGATTCAATAATCGACCAATATTCTTTTGATCGAAGGAAGTTCTCCATTAGCATACTCCAATGGTCATAGTGACCATCAAAAAGTGGGATCGCTGCTTGCACAATATTTGAATCTGATGCTATTGTTACCTGTAAAAGATGAAAAAGGAGAAAAAGCTATTGCTGCAAAAGATGAAGAGGAGAAAAAACTACAATTATTTTTGACTATTTTGAAGACTCACTGTTTAGAAACTTTATCTCTTTTGTTTTATCTCATTAACTTTGCTCTGATACCACTATTACCACGTTAAAAAACAAAAGAGAAAAAGCAATTTAAATGGTGAAAAATCAATATATTATTGATAAAGAAAAAAGGCCTATTTATAGGCTTTACATTACAACATTCCTTCTTAGCATTAACCACTATTCCTATAGAATATGACAATAAGTACCACTTACTTAGCCATAAAACCATGATTTATTTAACTGAATAAATCCCTAAAGACTAGGACAACATAGAGCTATTATAAGAAAATCTTAACAATCATGGTATTGGAAAAAAAAATCTAAATGTAGGGTTTTTTATGCTTAATTATGTGAGATATTGTTTGGATTCTTAATTTTTACAAAAATTTAGAATAAAGGGACTACATTTAAAGAATGAGAAACCATTGAGACCTAATGGAGAGAATTTAATAAGCCATCCATTGAGGCAATGAGAGAGAAAAAGAAAGAAAGTGAAACGGGTTGTCGGTGCCACATTGCAACGCGCTTTATAGGGAATGTGATGTCATGATGAATCTGATGGCGTCAAAGATGACATCAATCGGAACATAGAGGAAGGCTCACGTGCCGCCTAAAGGTAATGAGCATTCTTCATGCTATGCTTTGATAAGTATCTTTCATTTATTCTTTCAATTTAGTCCTATATTTTTAAAATTTGTTTTTTCCAAATTTGGCACTTTTCCTTCCTTTTAGTTTAGTCATTTGATTTTTAAAATCTCTTTGATTCAATCCTATATCTTTTTAATTGATTTTTTATATTTATTTTCGCGATTTCATCCTCTAACATTAAGTTAGTTAGGAATTGAACTTTAAAATTTGTTTCCTTTTATTTTACCTTTCTATGGGGTTATTACAATATCAAATAAATTATCTAATATTGGGTTAATGATCAATTATGTGATCATTTAGTTTTTAATATTTACTTTAATTAGAAATGGTTTTGGAAAAAAAAAACCAAAGCTATTAAACTTTGTAGAGCCCATAATCTAGATTGTAGGTTTAATAGGGTAACTTAAGTTGCTCCGATTTATGGGTTTTTTAAAGCACTTTTTTTTAATTGAATTCAATTTTGTTATCATCTATTCTTTTCTTATATAGTTAAAAAAACAATCTAGAAAAAAATAATATAATTAAACTTTATAAAATCCATAAACTTGTTTAAAAGTTTGGTGGATTATCCCTATTTGAGTTAATTGAGAATTGATTTTCATGGTTTGTATTGTTTTACTCTATGTGAGGTTATCAAAGTCTAAAAAAAAAAAGATTTTGGTACGGTGTTCTTAATTTTAAGATCATTTATTTTTGTTATTATATAATTAAATAAAAAATAATTTTTTAAAAAATAATTAGTCCCAGTGAAGTTCACGACCCAGTTCACTTGTTTGGTTGGTAACCGGGAATACCCGATTTTTTTAATTATTTTTTTATATTTATTTTTTAATATTGGATTGGTTGTTTTATAATTATTTTTAATTTCTTATAAGATTTAAAAAAAATATTTATTTTAAAGTTGATACTCGATATTGCAAAAAATTATTTTTTAATCATATAATTATATAAAAATAAATTTAAAAAATAAAAATTTTAAATTAAATAGATCCAAATTACAGGGTGATCAAAACTAATCTAATACATCATTGTTTTAAGTTTTTTTCTTTTAAATTATAATAATATCAGCTTTGACATTTTTAATTAAAAAATTGAGTAGACAGAGATCCAAAGGATTTAAGATTTAGCCGCTTAACCATGTTTAATGAAATTACAAAGAATCCTCGCGTTCTTGATATTTTTTTGAAATAGATTCTATCCACAGCAAAGACTAGTTACTGGTTAACTTTGAGAAACTACTTGACATTAGGCCTTAACCCTTGCTCAAATGGGAACTTCAAAAAGCAAACCGATAACAAATAGCTAACGACATCTCGGACCCAAAAACTCTCTCTCTCTCAACCAGTCCTCCTTCTTCATTTTCAAAACCCGTAAGATTTCTCCTTCACTTAGAACAACACTATATCTATAGATAATACAGCTTTTTATTATTTATTTCTTTGCTTTTCTTGTTTCTTGAAGTTTCTTTGCTTTTCTTGTTTCTTGAAGTTTCTTTGCCTTGAACTATCAGCTCATCCTTGTAACATACATATGGTTCTTGTGGGCATTTTTTAAATTACTTATAAAAGATTCTTATTAACCATTCATTTCCTTTTCTTTTGTGTTTCTGCATCCGGGGGTGGTTTTGCTTGGTGGAAATTTGGGTCCTTTTTATTTTTTTGGCGGGTGCATTGTAGTTGTTCCAAGTTTTTAAAATTGGGTTCTTGTAAATTTTAGTACCTTTTGAATTACAAGTATAAAGCTGATATTTTACCTGGAATTGCAGGTTCTTGTTTACTGGCACCATGGAAGGAATCATTCTTAGAAGGGTTATTCCCTCGGACAATAGTTGTCTTTTCAATGCTGTTGGGTAAAATTTAAACTATGATGCTTCTGTTTTCAGTGTTTTCTTTGTTTCAATTGTATGACTTGGTGGCTAAGATTCAATCTTTGATGCCCTTTTTTTTGCTTGTTTGAAGCTATGTTATGGACCATGACAAAAATAAAGCTCCTGAATTGAGACAGGTTCTTGCTTCTCATCTTTATTCTAGCTTGGCTTTCAATAAGAAAACAATGTGTAATTCTTTAACCTTTTGATTTTCTTTATGTGAAATGAGTATAGTTGGAGCAACTTGATCCTTAAAAAGTTTACTTTAATTTCTAAAGCGTAAACTTTTGATTTTTGAATTGGAAAATTGTTTTTAATGTTCAATCTGGTAGCAATACTGTATATGAACAAATAATGCGTGTATGAAGTTACGTTGTTGCATGTTTAGTGCACTGCTAGTTGCAGGATTTAGATGTCTAGATTTACACAAGTGTGTTCCATTTTCATTTTTTAATTTTAGTTTCTTGTTTTTGGAGGTAACAATTGTTGTTACCATAATTGGAGATGCCTTTGAATGCTGTATGGACATTTTTTGGTGGATTTTGAAGTTGCAAAATTACAAGAGGAATGTAATCAGATAAAATAAGAACATGCTTAGTGGCAGCGAAATAAAAAGAAAAATTTCACCTAGAAGATAATACTCTGCTGGATGGAATACCACATACTTCATTATGATTGTAGGAATGCAAACATGTAGATGTTATGTAAGTGGGATTCAGAATCATTCCATTTAAATTGATGCTATCTGTGAGTGGATCTGATTCTAGAACAATATTTTGCATGGAATCATCTCCAGAATTGCTCATTAGTTTGCCAAGTGTCAGGGCATATAATAGATTGCCATGGCTTGGCACTGACATTGCTGGAGTTGCTATGTGGTATCCTGAAGTGTTGTTGACATCTTGATACTTTTCAAATCTTTGATAAAGAAACAACCCATCTTTCCATTTCACTTAAATCCCTGCTCTATTGACTTTCTATATTCTTTTTTTTTCTATCTTGTTTTCTTGATTTTGTTGCAATCAATAAATTTTTAAGGTCATAGCTGCAACAGTGGCAAGCGATCCAGAAAAATATAACGAAGCATTTCTTGGGAAGCCAAATGGCGAATATTGTACTTGGATCATTGACCCTGAGAAGTGGGGAGGTAGGTTGAACTTTTTTCCTTGCCTATTGAGATGGTGCTTTAATGACTAAAGGGCCAGTTACTGAAATGAAGTGAATGACTAACTTAAATATGAGATTGTTGTGTAGAAGGACTATAACAAGCAGCAAGTGTGGAACCCTCTTTCTCTCTCTGGTCAACCAAATTGTGTTCATATTCAATATATGTGACTTATAATTTAGCAGCATCTAGGAGAAGTCAAGGGCCTTTCATCACTCAGTCATGGAACTCCTAGCGTTTGGCATCTTGACTTAACAATCTAAAAGAGTTGGTAAAGATAAATTGCCTATTGCATTGCTGTTTAGCTTTGGGAATCTATTAATATTTGCAACATCACTCTTTATTTTCTTGTGCAATAAGTGACCCAAGTATTATCCATTGCTTTATACCAGATTCCTTTATTCAAAGTAGAGGACATGGATTTTGGAATCTTTACAAAATAAAGCACTTTTCTTTTCTCCAGAGGAAAGCTGTAAATACGTCAATCATGTAATTTGACTTAAATCAAAGAATTTTTTTTTTATTTCTCACAATATCATATTTTCAACTTTCAAGCATGTATAAAGAATGTAAAAAGCATGGCATTTTCCTTTTTCTGCCTAAGAAAGGGGAACCTGTTTTGTGAGGACCTTGTCTATCTATACAAGTTAGTGCTGTAAAGGTGGATGCATAGTTTGCTGTATTCCTTGAAACACCAATGGAAACACTTCAGGAAATCCCACAAACAAATAACCTATGAGCTGGAAATCTCTGTATAATTTTTTTGGTAATAAACAGGGCCAAGGTCCTAGAAAATTATATATGTTTCGTACGAGGAGTAGCCACCCTGATCATATCAGCACACCAAGTAAAGGGTTACAAAAATCTTGTCTGTAGTTTTCCGTAGGAAATTTGGTATTCTTGTAATAAGCTAGATACTGAATTTGAATCTTAAGCATTACATTTTAGCAGTGAAGGTATCATGCAGTCTAGGATGTTGACGATTGTTAGGTCCTTGGCTTCTATTAAGCATGTCTTTGTAGTCTTTTAATTTGTTTTAATCGGATAGGCACTAAATTCTCTGCTTTTCTCAGGATCGTTATCCACTAAATTCTTTCATGCATTCTTTTTCTTTCACAATCATGCACTAAACTCTATTTTTTTCAGAATGTTTAATTGCTTGTTGACCTGTTCTGATTACTTTTGTTGCTTGGTGGTGTCTTGTGAAGGTGCCATTGAGCTTTCAATATTAGCAGATTATTATGGACGTGAAATTGCAGCATATGATATACAGACCATGTGATGTGATTTGTATGGTCAGGTCAGTGCTATTAATAATAATTTTTTTAAAAAAATATCACCAACGTGAGCATTACTGAATGGTTGTGAGTTTCTCCCTCTGCCCTATGCTGCTATTTGACAGGAGAGGACGTACTCAGAAAGGGCCATGCTGATTTACAATGGACTCCATTATGATGCTTTAGCTGTATGTGTTTTACACTGCCAAACTATTTATTAATTAGCATTTTAGCGTGATTTTATTGTCAAATTGGAGTATTAAAGGAGGATAAAAAAAGGAAAACATGTGTGATCCATGGATGTAGAATACAGTCTAAGTCCCTACAAGGAAGATCTTATGGTCGAAACATATTCCGAAACATCAGAGAGATTGCATTAAGCTATAGGCTGCAGGATTGTTTGGTAGCAAATTCCCACTATTGACTTGCCATGCTGCAATAATAATTTATTTTACATCTCCTGCCATGCTCCATTAACAGGTTTTTTTTTTTTTTTGTACCCTACTTATGGGACCTTTCTCTTGGTTATGCATCCAAACAGATGTCTCCATTTGAGGGAGCTCCAGAGGAGTTTGATCAGACAATATTTGCGGTGCAAAACGACAGGACGATAGGGCCAGCTGAGGGGCATGCTCTTAATCTTGTTAAGGAGCAACAAAGGTATTATTTATGTAAACAAAATTGGACAAATACTTGAAGATGGAAAGAAGTTTTCATGTTCTAAATGCGAAATATTTAGCCCATGTATATCCTGTTCTGAATACATGGTGTGACTGGAAGTAGACTTCATGAACCGATAAATGCCCTCTAGACAAAATCCAAATAATGCAGAGGCTGGAGATAACTTGACAACCACGGATTTTTTTAGCATCATAGTTCATATCTTCTTGAAAACTTCTTTGCCATTCTAGAACCTTTATGAGTCAGATTTATAAGATGGATTAAGGTTACACTAAATGTTGGTTTTTAATCCTATGCTGCTTTGCATTTCAGGATCGTTAGAATCTTTCCTATTCGATGCTCTTGTTTTACTCTCATTTGATTTTATTCTCCATCTAGCAATGATGTATCCTTTTTATTTCTTTTCCCTGTTTTCTCCATTGGTATATGCGAATTGGGAAATCTTGTAATTTTGAAATATTTATTTCATTGTATTACTGGCAGGAGAAGAAGTTACACAGACACTGCCAACTTCACTTTGCGCTGTGGGGTATGCCAAATTGGAGTAATTGGTCAGAAGGTTAGTTCATATTGATGCTACTATTCTTGCTCCATTCTCAGTGCTTATATTGAGCTTTATGCGTATATCGAGCTGGGTGCAATTTTACTCGATTTCTATATTCTCATTTTCATTTTCATGTTAATATTTAGGAGGCTGTTGAACATGCGCAAGCCACAGGCCATGTGAACTTTCAAGAATATAGATAACAGAAAGCAGAAACTCTTCATTTCTCAAGGTCCTTGGTAACTAGAGGATTGTTATGCTATCCATATTTGATTTTTAAATAACACTATAAAGCTGCTGTATGCTCGTTTGTTGTTCTTGTATGATCATATTGAAACAAAGAAACATTCAATTTCAGCTAATGCATCAATTCGTAACAAAATGTTGTTTAGTTTTCCATGGGATGCAGCAGTGGCTGTTTATGCTACTATTTAATTTGGTTAGAATTGCTTGGCACCAACTTTTAGATTTTTGTGAAACATCCATGTTTTGGGGTCCATTTCGGGATGGCTGTGGCATTTGCTGGTTGTAGTTGTAAGCCCTAAAGCTCTGAAAAAGCCGAAAGCATTATTTTGCCAAACGGGCAGTTTCTGGTATGGTTTCAATTGTTGGCTGCGATTTCAAGCTGCTGTCATCCATCCAGCAGTGAATTATTTTTATTGGGGCCGACATTTTGTCTTGCTACTGTATGCCAGCAATTTTGACTTTTAGCACCGTTACGCACAGTTATATCAATCCTTTTGCTTTTATTTCCACAATTTCATTGATTGTTGATAAATGTCTCTGAAAAATGTCAAGCACCAAAGCAGCTAAATTATTTGACAAAGGAAGTAACATGGATGGGTTCTTATCTGGGGATTACCACTGTTCTAATGGAATTTGTATAATAAACTCTAATATAATATATATAATAATGATAATATACTAGATAATTATGCCCAGAATTGTGTTTGACCTTGTAAAGTGCTGCAACTTTTACAGAGATTCTTCCCGAAATCATTTTTTGAGAAGTCCCATCAATCGAAATCAGTTGATTCATCTACAAATCCAGTGGTTAAGATGATTGCCGAAAAGATTAGACCACATGATGAGAGTTAGCCTGTGAGCCAACCATTATGGAAACATGATATGGTCTAATCTTCATCTCCCTTGACCATTTCTTCCTTTGTTTTGGCGTTTAAATTATAATTTAACAAGATTGAAAACATGTGGTTGAAGTTTGAACGATTTGGTCGAGGTTTTGCCATGACCTCTTTTATATATGAATGTAAAACTATTTTCTTTCAGTGGTTGAATGACAATGACAGAGCACATGAAATGTTTAAAGGGCCATTGTAAATGCCGGCCATGCAAGTTGTCGACTAGCAACCTCTGATCAATTTTGATCCAAACAGGTAAATGCCGGCCATGCAAGTTGTTGACTAGCAATTCCCTCTAATCAATTTTGATCCAAACAAATTAAAGACTAAGTACTAGATACTGTTTTGAGATTGGAGACATAACAATATTGGAAACAAAGAAGATATTTTATAAAATTTATTTCTGTTCATAATTGTTTCTCTAAATATTACACTTTTAAAGATAGCATGTTGGCATTTCTAAAGTCCCCATCTATCGATCCTTTCAGAATTCAAAGTTACTTCAGGATTAAGATTAAGCCTCTTGACATAAATCTCTAAAATCCCCGTCTATCCCTTGATAATTTTATGGCCTGTGCCCCAAACACAAGCCGGCAAGCTACAGGCAGGGGCCTGTAGCAATGTCATGTATCGACATTTGTGGATAAAAATCACTCAATATTGTGAAACAAAATTGAAAAAAGATGTTAAACAAAGAATTAAAAAGAAAAAGGAACGATTCTTTTAACTATAAAACCAAATATTGGTTCCTGTATGTACAGAAATGAACAAACTGTATAGGGCTAGAGCTAGCTTAATACATTGGCTAGGTAAGACTACACATCTTTCCCTACAAAACAAAACCATGTACGACAAGAAGACATAAATGGATCTTCATGATCCCATCCTTCGTCAAAACCAGCTCATGATCATTCAGGTATACTCTGCAGATTAGGCCTCCAAGACAGCTGATCATGTGCCTCGTAAGATCTATCGTTGCTACTGCCATTCAACAACATGGACAAGATTTGTTCCACTGAGAGTTCCTTTACTTCAACCTTGCCTATCAACTCCTCGAGTTGTTTCTTCGTAATCTTGATCTTCACTTTTGTAGTTGATGTTGTTGTTGTTGTTGGAGAGCAGGATGTGAAATCTCTCGTGTTATTATCTCCAGGAAGCCCTTCCTCTTCTATGTTGTTCGTGACTTTCTCTTGCATGTCAAACCCTGAAAAATCCTGTGATTCATGCCTTAAACAATTTCCCATCTTTCTCTATATCTTGAGGATGTGATAGTGTAGAGAGAGCAAGTTTTTGGCAAGAAGAGGAGAGGGATGTTATATAGGGAGAGGGTGCATGGTAGAAGGGGATGAGGGAGAAAGGTCAGACCTAATTTGCTGCCACGTAAGATGACATGTTTGGTGACCTGGCAAGTGATTGGTGTTGACTTAATTGCCACTTTGCATGTGAGTAATCCTATCCACCATGAAGTTGATGCTGGTGGGTAGCCATTGCCGGTGCTTCCATGGCTTGGCTCAACTAGGCTAGGTTAGGGGTGTTTGGGAATGAGTTTTAATTTATTTTTTTTATTAAAATTTGAATTTTTAAATTTTTTTTAATTTTTTAAAATTTTTTGGATATACTGATATGAAAAATAATAAATTTTAAAACATAATATAAAAATTATTTTTATATTTTTCTAAGTAAAATATATTTTAAAAAGCCATCACTATTATATTTTGTCGTGCATTCTCTTAATTTGCTGTGAAGTTCTTCATCAATGGAGTTAAGAGGATGTAAACAGTTATATATACTCATCAACAGCGGTGAGATGATGATTAAAAAATCATAGCAAAACTTGCAGCTATTTGTACATGAAAAAAACTTTGTAATTTGTCCTGGATAATAAAATATGATAAAAGAGGAAAAAAAAAATTTCTAATTATATTATATTTATAATTGTTTGCAGTTAAAATTTTTATTTTGTACAACACCAAAATCACATAATATAACAAAATTTAATAAGAGGAATCATTCTCTAGGGCTTGAGTGCCAATTTGATATTGCATTTTCAACTATATTTAGTTATATTTCAAAAGTATATTTATTTTAAAAATATATTAAATTAATATTTTTTTGTACTTTTCAATAATTTTGATATGCTAAATATAAAAAAATCAAAAAATATTTTAATACATTTTAAAGAGATAAAAGTAAAAATATATCAAAATAATATTTTTTCTAATGTTTATTTTTTATTTGAAAAAAATTAAAATCTTAGAGTTTATTTGGGAAATTAGTAGAGTACTTTTCAAAGTATTTTTTCATTTGAAATGCATTAAAATATTTTTTTTTTTTTTTTAAATTTTATTTTTAATATTAAAATATAAAAAAAATATAAAAACATAAAAAAATTTAATTTAAAACAAAATCAATTCAAATTTTTTTATAAAAAAAACCAGTGCAACTAGGGCCCAAACATGTCTTTAACAATTTTGGTTTGAATGACGTTTCTCATGTGATGATAAGACCATCCGGCTAATGGATAGAGCTAAGCCCGCCACCAAGCCGAAGCTAAAAGCGGCTCTTTAGGTGGATTAGGTGTGAACACGGTTTGATATAGAATCTTTAGGTTTAAAGGCACAAGTGTGAACACAATCAAGGGAAAGGAATCTATCACCTTGATGCCTTAGCCACTACATGATCGCGTGTGGCTCCTAACGTTTTCTATCATATGACTATTATTTACCCAAAATTTAGTAAGTACTTTATGTTCATAATTATGACAATTAAGCTTTTAATTAGTTTATTCCCTTCACACCAACCAAGATGACCTGTCCCTTTTTCTTAGATTTGAAAATAAAAATGAAAACAACACCTCCTTATTCAAAACTCCAAATATATTAATTTTAAATGGAGTTTAATTGATTAGATTTTAGATATGTGTTTTAAATATCATCAATTCAAGCTTTATAAATCTCAGAGTCATTGGAGGTTTATATGGTCGTTAACTTTAGAACCCGATTGATTAGTCGAGGTGCACGTAAGCTGACCTGAACATCTACGTTAATAATAATAAAAATCCTAATATATCATTTTAAAAAATAAAAATCATAATATATACATTTGATTAGTGACAAGTCCACCTTCTAATTTATCCTTCATTGTTTGATATACATGTGAGATGGAAAGAAAAATAGTTTTGTTTAATTAAATAAATAGATTTAGTATCTCATCTTTGTATTTTTCCTAGCCAAATTCTTTCTTATTATATTTCATCATGTTTTTTTTAACCCATGAAACACCATAATAGGAAGGGTTATTCAAAAGAGAGAGTTATGAATTATTCTTTTATGTTTAAGATAATATAATTCTTTGTGAGTTTTAAGCTGAAATAATTTTTAATTAAAAAATATATTAAAATATAATATAAATTATATCTTTAACTCTTAATTTTTAAAATTTTATTAGACATCAATTCAAGATATACACTTTTTTTTTTATTGATGTTGATTAGAAACATCCATCTACTAGCTTCAAGTATTAATTTGATTCTCAAATAAAAAAAAACTAGAAATCGAATCATTCCACACGTCTAATAGAAGTGGAAGTGTTTAGTAACGTAAAAGTGATAGATCAAAAAAGGGTTAATTACATGGATGATGAGGTGATTGATCGAAGGAGGTGGTGGGTGCGGCACTTGACACCATTTTCACTAACTTGTCGATGGTTGGTGGCTCTAAATTGACACTTTCCTTTACAACCAAACATAATCCGATGCTACGATCCTCCAACAGGCAAATCTAACCAGAAAAACCCCACCAAAAATGGATGCTTAGCTCTAGCTGACTTCACCCACCATCTACTTAATGGGCTCCTTACACGTGGCACCCCAACCCTCATTGCTTCTTTTTTTTTTTGGGCTAGAAACCATCAGCTTTAACTAAAAAAACTACCCTCCTCTTTTTCTTTTTTTTGTTTCCGTCCTTTTTTTTTTTAATTTTCTGTCTTCAAAATTTGTTTTTGGATTGATTCTTTTTATAGCCTGAATAAATATGAAGATGGTTTGAAATTTTGATAAAAAAGAGACCAAATTAAAAGTGAGAGGAGTGAAATGTAAAACATGGAGAAAATACATGGCTAATTTCAAAGTTTTTAGAATTTTTTATTTTAGTTCAAAAATTTATTTTGCTCATTTTCAACCCTGAGTTAGAGAGATGAGAGATACTCGGTGGAAAACAATAAACAAAGAGAAAGTTGGTTTGACCACTTTTCAACAATTTAAGTTATTGTTCTTGATCTCAACGAGTTTTATTTGATGATGAGATTTCAGATGATGGTGACTTTTTCTCTAACAATGCTTGAAAAGTAGATCGGATTTGATTAAGATTTTCTTGATTAGTTTGATTTTTATTTTTTGTGTTATTTTGGGGTGTTTTAGAGTTAATGGATGGTTTAAGGATTTTTTATGGTTTTTTTTAGGTGAAAATGACTTGAAAATAGATTTCTAAACAAAGAAAAACATCCCTTTGTTTGTGTTATTTTAGAGTGTTTTAGAGTTAATAGACTAGTAGTATTAGACAATAACGATATTAGAATCTATTGGGTTGTCAATCACAGCGAAGATGACTAATATTATTAAATATGTTATGTTTTGGGCTGCATCGAAGCGTAATTTGTCGGTTGTTTTGACAATATATTATATGAGTAGAGAGTTATTAGGGGAACAACAATGCATGTATTTCAAATGCTGTTTTGGACAACATATGCATGAGAACTCTAAGGATTGTAATGATAGTAAATTGGGTTGTAATAAAGAATTGGTTTGTACAATGTGGTGTAATTTTGATGGTGTATTCATGAAGAAAAGAGTGGTTGTTTGATAATGTAAAAGGGCATCAGTATATACTGATTCGAGCACAACAAGGTATGAGATTTGAGAATTGTCTTAGTGGCCCAATGAGACAAAAACATGGACATCTATGCTTGTATATTTCAAGCAATATGATGGTCAATCCAAGGGACAAATAAGTGTATTGATGCATGTGAAAACATGTGTACAAAAAAGTTTGTTTTAAGATGAACGACTAATGATATGCTGGCTCAAACTAAATAAAGTTAAATCAATATTAAAAATTCATTATGGAAAATAGAAATTGATAAATCATTAATTATACTTATTTAAAATTGTAAGGTGATATTAGTAAAGGATTGGATTCCTTAAAGAGCATATAAAGCAAAGAGTACAAATGATAATTTACCCTTGATAAATTAATAGTATAGGGTATGATATGTGGAATAGGCCTTTACCATTAATAAAACCTTATGGGGAGCTTCGATAGATAAAGTTTCCAAAATGGATTTATGAACGAGATATAACTTTTGGATGAAAAGTTAAGTTTAAATTGTTTAAATGTACCTAATGAACTTCAATAGGTGTGTACTATTATAAATTGATTGAATGGTTTGAGGCCCAATACCTGGATATGAATTATTGTGTGTGGGATTTTGAACTCTCCTTGATTGTTATGCAGGTTTTTAAAAGAAGAGAAGAACTGTTTAGTTACCTGGACAAATGAGACTCTGCTGAAATTTTGTTAAGAATTAGAAACGTAAATCATAATTGTATGATATTTGTAATGTATATAATTGTGTTAAATAACTAATTGAATCTCACCATGAGATTAAAATGCCAACATAGATTACTGATATTAAATGTAAAAAAAAAATTACATTCTATTTTCCTGAGTTAAAGGCTTAAGATATCTTTACAACACTAAGATTTGTTTTTGGGTGTTATAATCTAAGTTCATGCATATGTCCTGTATTTTTTTTTCTCTCAAGTTTCATCCTTTAACATTGAATTTTTATTGTATTTTTTAATTTTTTTTAATTTTTATCATTCAATATTTATTTGGTTTTGAACTAGTTTTCATATTTTTTTTATCATATAATTAATTGTTATTAGATCTAGTGGAGTTCATGATCCTGGTTACAAGTTTGAGGGGTTAACTAGGATTGATCTAATATATCACCATTTGATTGTTTTTTTTTAAAGTCATCTTGAAGTTTTTTTAAAAGCCAAACTATGTTTTTACTATTTATCCATATTGTCTTTAGACTCGCGCGCCTGATCTCTCTCTTTACTTTTATTTTGGTCATTATTTTTCTTTTATTTTTTAGCTTTTATATCTACCAAGTCAATTAGGTCATGTTATAACAATTTTACATGATTTAATTTGAAATATGACTAGATAAGGAGTTCAGTCAGGAGTTTTCAAGTTTAATATATTAAACCAGATTTAATAACAATGCTAAACAGTTCTTCATGGCTTAGATATTCTCTTTTTACATTCAAAAAAATTTAATTCAATTCACAACATAGTGCGAGAAATAATCCGTTATAATATATGAGAAGTTTCCCTAACTTACACAAATGACTTATATCTTTTCCGACGGTCACCTTGCATAAAATTATTTTTTTAGTGATTTTCAAAAACATACTTCCTATATTAGCCTAATATTTTCAAAAGAATTTAATAAATTCTCCTAAATTAGCCTTAAAACTTAGATCTAATGTAGAAGATACACAATTAATTAAGATCACTCGAGGAAAAAAAAATCTAATATCAATTAATAGATTCTTTAATATAGACATGAGATTCTTTATATATATATATATATATATATATATAAAGAATCTCATGTCTAAGTATATTAAAGAATCTCGACCACACCGTTCACATCAAGATCGTATAAATCAATGCAATTGGAGCTCACATCATCATTTAATTAACGATATTCAAAATGTGTGATTGACTAATTATCAAATTAAGTAATTTTGATTATTAAAATGATAAGCTTACAAACTTTGGGAGAATAATATCGGAGACCAAATGAAATTCAAACAAGTTAACTAGGCGTCGTGTGCTTGTATAATCTGAAAATGACCCAATATAATATAAGGTTTTAATTAAGACTAGCTAGATAATTAATTACTCGATCAATTTTCTTAGTTAAAATCGTGTTGCAGCCTCCAAAATTGTGGTAGTATAATTAACAAAACATATTTTCAAGTATCACTGCTTACTTCCTTGCCTTTTGACTTGCATGGGAATTTGACTCAATTGAGCAAACCTTAACCTACCATGCATGGAAATCATATGTTATTTATCCTGCGCAGTCTATGGAGAAATGCATGGAAATTGTAAGCCATTTGGGATTTTTCTTGGTTTGACTGTGTTTCATTGGCAGCTCGTATGGTAATCCTCTCTTGTAGTTTCAAGTGATTATCATGAAAATGCATAATAAAGTTGAAGAGGTATGAATACTTAGAAGGAAAAGTATAGATGGTTAGGTGTGTGTGTGTATATATATATATATATATATATATATATATATATATATATATATATATATATATATAGTTTTTGGTTTATTAGGCTTGGTCGAGATTGGAAAGATTTGCGTCACATGCCTCACCAACTTGATTTTTGCTAAATCAAAGCCTTGAATTCAATATTAATTAGTCAACAAGAATGCGCTCTAGCTGTGTAAAGTCACGCTAATCTTTTGATTGACAATAACCTATCTTGTTTTTCTAGGAAAAAATCTCCCACGTTTGAGGGTCCATAAAAATAGTTTTCCTTCAAGTGCAGCGTTGTTCCACAACCCATCTTGGAGGTGTGCCTCGTTTCACCATTCATTTTTATTCAATCGCGTGTCCTCATCAGTCAATAGTCATGTTTCAAAGGATGATGATATGAAAATGTCCTTCACGTACATCTTTGTTCCACCATCAGTCTTGGTGGTATGCATCTTTTTGGTATTCATTTAATTGCAATTGTATGCCCACATCGGTCAATATTCATATTTCAAGGGATGACGACATGAAGATGTCTTTCAGGTACATCTTTGCTCCACAGTCAGTCTTGGTGAATTGCTTCCTTTTATCATTCATTCAAATGCAACTATATACCCACATCGATCAATATCCCTTTTTCAAAGAATGACGACATAAAGATGTCCTTCAAATATATCTTTGCGCCACTTTCCATCTTGGTGAATTGCATCCTTTTTTCATTCATTCAAATGCAACTATATGCCCACACAGATCAATATAAGTTTTTCAAAGGATGATGACATGAAAATGTTCTTCAAGTACATGTTTGTATGTCAATTGCTGACGGGGGTTCACTAGGTCACGGGATGTTTTTGAACAACATTGCCCCTAGTTGATCTGAATATGCTCGCAGGAGATTCTTGTCATTACCAGATGCTAATCATAACTTTAGTGGACTTTGCTGACTTGTCATTTAATTCTTTCTTTGCCCCTAGTTAATCTGAATTCTGCTTCTCTTTCTTTTCAGGTTTCAAATGCATTGCCCCTGACTATCCTTGTTGTGATGTCGCGGTCACACAAATTAATTATCCTAGCTTCAAACACAACACACAAGATAGTATAAAGCAAGCAAGGGGTCGATCCCACAAGGAAGGTTCAAGACATATTTTTATGCTAGATGATATGCAATTTTGAGGGGGGGGTTTGGACGTTATCTAAGCTGAAGCAAAACAAAACTAGAAAACTATTAAATGAAATTTAATAAAATCAGAAAATTATCAAGAGAACAAACCTTGGTCACAAGCACACATCCACCTACAAAAATCAGAACTGATCATGGAAACAAAACATCAATTTATATTCTGAAGATTTATCTCTTAACATTGTTTAGTTAACGGATCCGCCGTATAACTAACCATAACCATCAAACAACCACAGTGTCCGCACTAGTAATTTAATTCAATGGCAGCCTTAAGAATTAGATAAGTTGATTAATCAAGAAAACATAACTGTCGACAGTCTATGTTTGATTTGATTGAATGTTCTCCCTAAGATTAATAACGTAGATCTGCCACAATCATTAAACTCAATTGCTTCACAAGTTCATATACCACAACTCCAGTTTTGATATCAAACTTAGCAATAGATTGTCTACAATAATAATTTAGAGTCTGCTCTAGCAATTAAAATAAACAATCATAGAAAAAATAAGCATAGGAGAACAAACATATTCATCATATAAACTGAAAAAAAAAGGTAAAATAAATCTCACAGTTCTTGAAATCCGAAGGTTTCAGTGTCCTTACAACCAAGAAAACGAGTTTAGCCTTGCATGTTTGTTGAACAACTAATCAAAAAGAAGGAAGAATGCATAATTTCGAGTTTTTTAGAGGAGGGGGGCGTTTTTCTCCTCTTGGATGGCTGCCCCCCTTCTCTTCTCTCATTCTTTTTATATCCTAGGAAACCCTAGTCTCTATTTTACAAAATAGTCCTCCTTTAAGTAGACAATTTACATTTAAGTATTTCAATAACTATTTTCCTAAAAAAGGAGAAATATCCTTGCATGAAATCTTCAAGCTTTGACTTAGAGGAGCTAAATTGCTGAAATAAAATTTGGATATCGGTTTAGATGCTTCAGAATGTAATTTGGACTCGTTTCTTCACGAAACCTGTTTGCTGGCAGAATTTAGTTGTCATCTTTGAAAAATAATATCTCCCTCATATGACATATTTTTTGGCTGAAATTTGGAGTGTTGATAGGAATTTGAGTTAGGAATCCAACAAAATTTATTTTGCATCAATTGGACTTCTCTAGATCCAGATATTCAAGTCAGAATGACCGAAGGTCAACATTGATAGATTGCGATATTTGACTTTGAAGGCTGCAATTTCCATGCTCTTCTTTATTTTATTTTCTTGCCTTATATTTCCAGAAAAGTATGGATGTTAGCTTTTTAATACCACCGGAATCACTTTATTTTGACCTCTAGAGTTCATGCTCTGCACAAAACATCAACTGAAAGTTAAATATGTCAAATACCTCCAATTTACTTCTTTTTGCATCTTTCATCCAAAAGTATCTTTCAAACATAAAACAAAGAATATCAAGGCATTACATATATAAAACATAGGCAAAAAACTGGTTAAATATGGGTGAAACTATCAAATAATATGGTTGCATTAGTCCCACTTCTTAAGGAGTGCTGAGAAGTGTTAATATCATTTATGTCAAAGATTTGGCAAACTCAATCGATGTTCTTCTTTGTTCGAAAATCTTCCTTATTCTGGAATCAATTCTCACATTTCAAAGATCATATCTATTCAAATTCTAGTTTGTTGAAATGAAATCAGAGATGTCCTTTTGAAAATCAAGCTTTTTGATAAATGATCCAACACATGTTATTCAAAATACACCGTTTCTAATCAAAATACACCGTTTCTTGATTGTCATGTATTTTGAAAACAGAAATTGACCCAATGTAGGATTAAAATGACATTTTCCCATGTTTTTTTTATCCATTTTAAACTCTAATTTTGGGTATATCTTTGATGGTCTATGATGAGGTGATTTTTGTGTGAATTTCAAAAACAAGATGTTCACGTCAAATCTCAGGCTTTATCAAAAAAGGTTGTTTTTTTTTTTAGCTCTTATTTTATCAGCATGCATAATAACCAATAGCTTAATTCATGAAGCTATGACTCTTATGAAAAGGCTCTTCAAGCTTTGAGAGCGCCATTTATCAGCTCAGATTGCTTACTTGATCAAAAAGAGCTATTCAAAGCATGTAATGCAGACTATGGTTCAAGGCTATGAAAGAAAGGGATTTTACCGGCTCAAACTTTGGGAGAATAATATCGGAGACCAAATGAAATTCAAACAAGTTAACTAGAAGTACGTGTACTTGTATAATACGAAAATGACACAATATAATATAAGGTTTTAAGACTAGTTAGACAATTAATTACTCGGATCAATTTTCTTAGTTAATATCGTGTTGATCGGTGTTGCAGCCTCCAAGATTGTAGTCGTAATTAACAAAACATTTTTTCAAGTATCACTACTTACTTCCTTTTGACTTGCATGGGAATTTGACTCAATTGAGCAAACCTTAACCTACCATGCCATGGAAATCATATGTTATATATATATATATATCCTGCGCAGTCTATGGAGAAATGCATGGACATTGTATGCCATTTGGGATTTTTCTTGGTTTGACTGTGTTTCATTGGCAGTTTTTGGTTTATATTAGGCTTAGTCGAGATTGGAAAGATTTGCATCACTTGCCTCACCAACTTGATTTTTGCTAAATCAAAACCTTGAATTCAATATTAATTAGTCAACATGAGACTGGCTGTGTAAAGTTACGCTAATCTTTTGATTGACAATAACAGGAAAAAATCTCCAAGTTTGATGGTCTATAAAAATAGTTTTTACTTGTTAATTTCAAGAGTGTTGCCACGGCTATATTTATTTATTAATTAATATTAAAAAATAATATAAATTAGATAACAAAATCTCATTTAATAATTTAAATTTTTGAATTGAAATAATTTTTTAATATAATATTAGATTGTTATTGACAATGAAATCAAATCTTATAATTTTTATTTTTTTTATAATTAATAACATGATATAATATGAACTCGTATAACTTAACAACTTAAATATCATATAGATATGTGTTGACGATGGGCAATTCTCTACAATGAGATAGATCAAAATTCTCTTAATAAAAATCATGACTTTTGCAATGCATATTGTAATTCAAATGAACATGGATTGTAATATGAGTAAGTATTTATAATGTTGTTTTTGTAATGAAATGCTCTCTTGATGAAAAGTTAAGTTTAAATTGTTTAAATGTACCCAATGAACTTCAATAGGTGTGAACTATTATGAATTGTTATGTATGGGATTTGAAACTCTCCTTGATCGTTATGTAGGTTTTTAGAAGAAAAGAACTATTTGGTTACATGAACAAAGAAGACTTTGCTGAAATTTTGATAAGAATTAAAAACATCAATCATAATTGTATGATATTTGTAATGTATATGAATGTATTAAATAACGAATTAAATTTAACCATGGGATTAAAATGCCAGTATGGATTACTGATACTAAATGTAGAAAAAAAAATCATTCTGTTTTTCTGAGTTAAAGGCTTAAGATATCTTTACAATGCTAAGATTTTTTTTTTGGTGTTATAATCCAAGTTCACGCACATGTCCTGTATTGTTTTCTCTTTCAAGTTTCATCCTTCAACATTGAATTTTTTTTAAAAAATTTCATTTTTTTCATTCAATATTTAGTTGGTTTTGAACTGGTTGTCGCACGTCAGAAAATCATCCGCGCGACTTCGGCTGGCGATCTTTTCGTTTCTCGTTTTGCTTGAATTGATTGGTTCGTTGGAGTCGCCACCTAGTAATTTATTGAGGGCTACTAGGAAACCTGATATACTGGTCTTGTCAGAGATTCGCAGGTAAGGGACTGGTTGTGGTTAGGGAAGGTATTAGCACCCCTAACACACCCTACCTTAGGTAAGCTGCTTCGTGACTTTAATGTGTTAAAGAAGTTTTAATAATTGTCTTTTCATCGGATATTAGAAATACAACTTACATGTAAGTTAATAATTCTTGACCGTGATCCAATCAAAATATTAAATTCTTCTTTAATCTTTACAATTTTATCTTAAATAAAAATAAAACATCCATAAAACAAATACAAACACACCCATACACTTTCACTATATTTTCTTTTTCTTTTTCTTTCCTTTTTTTTTGTTTTTTACATACACAATTTTTACATGTAAAACAAATAACAAAAATTCAAAATAAATCAAATACAATAATATCTAAATATACACATCATCTGAAAGTTACAACAAAAACACAAAGAAATCCTCGAGAACAGTGCTGCACAGCCTTGGTGTCGTCTGAACAGTAGTGGCACGTTGCTCCACGCGCCTCCGCCACTGGCGGCGCGTGGGTTTACGCGCCGCCGCCGATGAAGACCGAAAACCAGTGGATCGGGAACGCCTCCTTCTTCTCTTCCCTTCCCTGCCGGCTGCGAGGGACACCACTACCTGCAATAACAGAAAACGCACAACACAGTCGATTTTAGTTTTATTTTTCTTAGATCCGATTCCTTTGGGTCTGTCACGGTTTGTTGCCCAAGAGTTCATCCCTGTAGCACATCTGGTTGTTGGACATCGTCGGCGCTGATGGCGGCTGGATCTCGGTCTAGATCTGCTGCACTGGTTTGAATCGGAGGAGGACCGGTTGCTGAAAGGGTTTGCAGAGGATGGGTTACTGGCGGTGCGATTCTGCCGGCTGCTGAAGCTGGGGGAACGGCTGGAGGAGGGCTGTCTTTTGCTGTCGTTGTGTTCGGGCCGCCGTTGGAGGTCGGTTGAAGGATGAGCCCGGTGGCGGTGCTGAGGAGATCGGGTCTGTGGGCGCGGCCGTGTTCGTAAGTCTTGCTGCTGGAGCTGGGTTGGCCGAGAGAGGGAAGAACGGTGGTTGGCCGAGAGAGAAGAAGAGGGGATCAGTGTGGAGGCAGTGAAGGGAGACGGCGGCTTTGTGTTGATGAATGGAGGGGAAGTGGCCGGCTATGGGAGATGACCGGCGGTGTGGGAGAAGGAAGGAAAAGGAGAGCTGTGGTGGCTTGGTTTGTGGGGGGAGAGGAAGTCTTTGGCCGGCCAGGAGAAGAAGATGGGGAACCGGCTGAAGAGGAAAACCAAAAATGTGGGGGGCGGCTCCTTTTTGAAAAAGATGGGTTTAGGGTTAGGTTTTTTGTATTTTTTATGATGTTGTCAAAATTGCCCCCCTTCCTGAAAATTCAGTATAGCATGGTATTTATAGGAAAAGTTTTGCTAAGTTTTCAAACTAGTCCCTCAACTTTTCCTTTCCTTCTCTTTTCTTCTTTTTTTGTAAATTTTGATTTTTCTTATTTTTTTGTATTTTTGAAAGCGAGCAAATATCAACATCGACTCAATGCGGAAAATCAATGATTTTAAAAATGACGCGTGAAAAGTTGAACGCGTTCCAAATATCTTTGAAAATTTAAATTCTTTTGAGACGATGCTAAAAAAAATGCTAAAAACGATACAAATGTATAAAAAATGTATTTTGTGGATTTTCAATGTTTTTTCGCTATTTTTGGATTTTTTTCAATGTTTTTTCGCTATTTCTGGATTTTTCTGAAAATTTATCAAAACATGGGTCAAAAATTGGGTAGCAACAGATGCCCCCTCTTTACAATGCTTACGAAGCAAAACTCCTCAATGTTTCGCATAGTAAGCTTTGTAAAGAAAAACTCTAAATGTTCCCTTTTTTTTTGTGTGAGATCCCATCGGGCGATCTCCTTGAACCAAAACCAAAATCTGCGTGGTTGGGCTAACCTGAGATCTCGTCCGACGATCCCCTTTAACCAGAACCAATATCCTGCGTGGTTGGGCTAACCTGAGATCCCGTCCGGCGATCCCCTTTAACCAGAACCAATATGAGATCCCATCTGGTGACCTCATTAAACCAAAACTAAAAAAAATGTGTGTAACTCGGTCAACCTGAAATCCCATCTAGCGATTCCCTTTAACCAAAGCTACATGAGATCCCATCTGGCGACCTCATTCAACTGGAACTTAAAAAAATGTGTGGTAGCTCGGTCAACCTGAAATCCCATCTGGCGATTCCCTTTAACCAAAGCTACATGAGATCCCATCTGGCGACCTCATTAAACCAAAACAAAGAATGTGGAACAAATGGTCTCATTGTAATGGGTGACGAAACCAAGAAAAATGATGGTCTCATTGTATGGGTGACGAACCCAAGAAAAATGATGGTCTCATTGTATGGGTGACTAACCCAAGAAAAATGATGGTCTCATTGTATGGGTGACTAACCCAAGAAAAATGATGGTCTCATTGTATGGGTGACGAACCCAAGAAAAATGATGGTCTCATTGTATGGGTGACCTACCCAAGAAAAATAATGTGGAAAACGGTCTCATTATGATGGGTGACCTACCCAAATGAAAAGAATATGAAGTGCGGTCTCATTATAATGGGTGACCTACCCAGGTGGAAGATAGAAAAAATGTGAAGTGGTCGCGTTATAATGGGTGACCTACCCAGGTGGAAGATAGAAAAAATGTGAAGAGGTCTCATTGTTATGGGTGACCTACCCAGGTGGAAGATAGAAAAAATGTGAAGTGGTCTCATTGTTATGGGTGACCTACCCAGGTGGAGGATAGAAAAAATATGAAGCGGTCTCATTGTAATGGGTGACCTACCCAGATGGAAGATGAGAAAAATATGAAGCGGTCTCATTATTATGGGTGACCTACCCATGTGAAAGATGTGATGTGACAAGTGTGAAAAATGGGACTTACCTGGCGAAGTCCTGAAGGGATGATAGAAGAAGGGCCGGAAAACTTGGTGCTTCTTGATAATTCTTGATCGCAGGTTTGAAAACTCGATGCTTCCTGATTGCAAGGTTGATCTTTTCATTTCTTTGAGATTTTCCTAACAGTAAGGTTTATCTCATCTTCTTCCCGTTTCAAGGTCACAACCATGATTCTCTGTTATTATCAACTCAATGATTCTTTCTTTGTCCACAATCTTGCTGGACTTCATTGAGGATCTTTCTGTAACAAATCACAAGTATGTGCAATGCTTTGAGGTTAGATGACATGCATGCATCCTTACCTGATGTGAAATATAGGCCCCCCCTTTGATGATCCATCGTCATAGGGTGCCTTTGTTTGCATTCCAAAGCTTTATTGGTTCTTTCGATGCATTGGCTCATTCATGTGCTAGCCATCCACTCAGTTGTAAGTGCAGTGCACATCCGGGGCTGTCTTCGACGGTTACTGCTCTTGTTGTTTATCAAGCTTGACTCTGCCCCCAAGTGCGGTGTTGCTTGATTCATCATGAAGGATTTTCTCTCCTGGATTCTTCTGAAAATTATCTTTCGATTGGTTGTGTGCCTCATGCCAACACCCATCAAGATTGTTAATCAGTCATGAACTTGCCCCCAGTTGAAACAATACTCTTCAAGTATATGTTATCATCAGTCTTCATTGAAACTATCCAATCATCCAGACATGCATCTCATAGCTTGCAGTACAAAGGCTCATGGTTGTATGCTCAGTGTTATTCTCAATAGATTCCCCTTAGCTCTTCTAATCGGATTGTGAAAAGAAATGCAGTGGCATCATCAATGATGTTCATTTTATCACCCATATTCATGCGATGAAGTGCGCCTTCGAGCTTCAAGATGGTCCCACAGTCAGTCTTGGTGAGTGCATCCTTCCAATATTCATTCAAATACAACTATGCGATAACATCGTTCAAAAGTCATAGCCATGTTGGAGATGATAATATGACATTATCCTTCAAGTACAACACTGTTCCGCAATCAATCTTGGTGGTGTGCACATCTTTTCCATATTCGTTCGAATGCAACTGTATGCCCACATCGGTTGATAGCCATGTTTCAAAAGATGACGATATAAAGATTTCCTTCAAGTGTATCTTTGCTTTCCCGATTGTTGACGGGGTTCACTAGATCATGGACTATCTTTGAACAACATTGTCCCCAATATGATCTGAATGTGCTCGTTCATTGATTATCTTTCTTTGAACACCATTGTCTTCAGTACACTGATTCATCATTTAATCATCTTTCATTGCCCCCAGCTGATCTGAATACTGTTTGTTTTCCTACCCATGATCCACTGTATTGCCTCCAGGTGGTCAACTTTTCAAGGAGTGTCGAGAAATGTTGATGTCATTCTTGTCAAGGGTTTTGCAAATTCGGTCGATGTTCTTGTTGTTTAACAATCTTTCTTGTTCTGGAATCAACTCTCATATTTCAAAGATCATGTCAATTCAAGTCTAATTGTTGAAATGAAATCAAAGAGATATCAGTTTTGGAAAAGATCTTTTGAAAATCAAGCTTTTTGGTCAAAGACCCAACACACACTATTCAAAATAGTCCTTTGATTGTCTTGTATTTTGAAAACAGAAATGACCCATTGTAAGTTTAAAATGACTTTTTTCATGGTTCTTTGTATCCATTTTAGACTTTGATTTTGGGGTATATCTTTTGATGGTTTGTGATGAGGTGATCTTCTGTGAATTTCTAGGAAAACAAAAGGCTCAAGTCAAAACTTGAGGATTCACCAAGAAAGATTTTTTTTTAGCACCAATTTTATCAGCATGCATAATAACCAATAGCTTAATTCATGAAGCCACGACTCTTATGGAAAAGCTCTTCAAGTTTTGAGAGCGCCATTTATCGGTTCAAATTGCTTACTTGATCAAAAAGGGCTTTTAAAAGCACATAATGCAGGCTATGGTTCATGGCTATGAAGGAAAGGAAAATTCAGGCTCAAAAGGTGTTTGAGGGTTTCAAAGACCTAAGATCAACATCAACTATTCATCAACTCTCTTTCTCTTGTTGTCATAGTAGAGAAAGTGATATATAACCTTGTTAATCTCAGATATCAGAATTCTCTTAACATAGGTCATAATGCAAATCCAACTTTCTCTGATGAATAATGAATCTAAAAAATTTTAAAGACACTAAAAGCTTTATCCTAGACATACCAAAAGACATGAAACTTGATTTTTTTTGGTGTTGACTTTTGGCATTTGTTGTGTCTTTCTTCCATTGAAACCTTTTTTTGCCCCTCTTAGAATTGATAGGCATTCTCCTTCATTTCCCCTTTTTTTTTTTTACATAACCTTCCTCAAAGTTTTCTTGGATGGCCCTCAATCTATGGCTTTTCTTGTTCTCCCTTTCTCAATCATTGGGCTTTTATTCTACGCCTTTCTTTTATCATTGATTCTATCAGTGTCCTTATCCTTCCTAATAACATATCTCTCATTGCCCCGGTGTGGGGTGTGATCCTAGTCAAGGTTTCTTTTTGAAAGAAAATATTTTACCAGGCTCAAAATGGGACTGCAAGGGATAATATTTCAAGAAATGTGAAAGGATAACAAAGATGGCCTTTTCTCATTTCAAGCAAGGTCGGTTAGAACCGATAAATTTTGACCTCGTCCAGTGTAATGATTTGGACTTGAAAGAATCATGATTCACGAGTCCATAACTATTGAATCCACTACATGTCATTATGCATACTGCTAAAACTAGCTATATGATGTGTGGTTCAGTTTCAGGAAGTATGAGTTCAAAAATTGTTTGGTCACCTCATGTCATTTTCAAGCATCAAGTTATTTCTGCAATCAAAATACTTGTAATCTTCAGGATTGACTAGCTTTAGTTTTGTATGTTGGAGTTTGATCAAAAAAATATTTTTTGTCAAAATACCCTTTGAAAGAAGCATCTCTTGATTTCAAAACAACAAAAAGACAAAGAAAAGACATGTTTCGTTCAAGGATGAGATGTGATCCCGAAACAAAATGCAGAATGGCAAAAATTCCATAACAACATGATTGACAGTTCAACGCCCTTCTTGGATCAACTATTCTGGCAATATCTGTGTTTCGCCGAGCAATTTCAATCTCTTGTCATTCTGAGAATGTTCTGTGACAATATAACCAATGACAAACCTCATTCACAGACTCTACTTGTCTCTTACTTACCAACTTCCAGACTCGATTCTTGAAATTCTTGCCACTGTTCAATTGAAATGGTCGAGGACCCCACCATGACATCACATCTCTTGTTTGGATTATACCACCTAGAAAATGATGGTTGCATGGGATTTGTCGGAGTCAGGTAAAAAGTCTGGAATCTGACAGATGCTAGTAGTCCAAGTTGGGTGGCAGAAAGATGTCAATCTTGGCAAAGACACTTGAGTAGCTGGTGCTACAGTGAGACTTGACTAAACCACATAGCTATGGTTTCCCGTCTTCAGAGTCATCTCCTGATTCCTCTCTTCTAATTCATATCTCTTCTTTGGTCTGGTATCTATGGTAGAACCTTCAATCTTTCCCCTCTTCATAGCTTGCTCAAATCTTCGGCAAATCCTCACAACATGTCAATATTTCAATGTTGTTGTGGTTGGTTGAGGGTTGTCGGAAACCTTTTAACAGCTTGGTAATTTTGGCAATGCCCAGAAACATGTGGCATCGCCATCACCGACGTGTGGAATCACACATCGTCAAAACTGGAAGAGAACCTGATGAATCTAAAACTCCTTTGTCTTCTCTTTGATTCCTCACTGACGGTGCAGCAAACAGACACCTGTAGAGGGAGCTCTGCTCTGTTGAAGTTTCAATCTTCTTTCTATTTTTCAGTCGAGGTCTGTCTCTTTTCCCTACTTTTGCATTTTCAAGCTAACACTGATGAGAGAACATTATAGATGATCAGAAACTACTGCATCCCTTCTTGGATTCTCCACTTGCAGAGCTACAAACAGATTTCTACAGAGAGAGCTCTGCCACGGTGAAGCTCTATACTTGCTCCTGTTTTCTAGCTCAAGTCTGGCTTTTCTGCCTACTACAGTTTTTCGATGCTGAAACTGGTAGGGTATGTTTTCATATCGTTTGAAACTACTACATCCCCTCTTGCATTCCCCACTTGCAGAGCCATAAACGGGTTTTTGTAGACAGAGCTCTGCCACGTTGAAGTTCAATGTCTGCACATGTTTTCAGACTAGGTCTGACTCTTCGGCCTACTCCAGTGTTTTGGGCTTTGGCCGATGAGACAAAGTTTTGTAGCATATGAAAATACTGCATCCCCTCTTGCATTCCCCACTGGCAGATCCACAAATAAATCTATACAGAGAGAGCTCTGCAATGTAGAAGTTCAGAGTCTAATCACGGGTTTTTTTTTTTTTTTTACATCTTGTGCTGCTGAACTGGAATTGGGCTCACAGTTGGGGTAACTTCAAAGAAGGCTAATGCACCATGCACAGAAGCTAGTAGTTATTTGGTGCCATTGAAAGATGTGGAGGCGGTTAACGATTAACAGGGCAGCTGACCAAGAACAAAAGTTGTCATTAGTTGATGACTGAAGCCATTGTTGTTGTTCATGACTGAAAAGGAGGTGCAGCTTCAATGGGACGTGGACAAGCGGCGTTCCCACAGAAAACTGTGCAGACATTCCCTTTCCATTTGATGCTCTACACTTGTTCAGGCAGATCTGAGCCTAGCTACTTCCCCTTTGATGCTCTCAACTTTCCTTTGATAATGAGCTTCTTTTTTACCCCTTTCTTCATTTCCCATCATCTTTGTTCAATCAGGTGTAGCAAAGCTCGGATGGGGGAACCTATTTTTCCTCCCGGTACATGCATGATAAATGTATGAACATGTAAACTATATGATGAACTCGCCCTTCGAGGGGTGACATATGGTCGTAACTCTTGTATGATGAAACAAAAATCTTGATTCTTGCCCAAACTCTACAATGAAAATTTTCTGAGTGACGGCCATTGGGTCACCCACAAGTCTTGAGTTCAAGATGCTTCAAGAAGGGTTTGCCCTGATGCAAATAAAAATAGCACATACAACCTAAGGACAGGTTCTATTTACTATGTGAACATGGGTAGGTTCTCTACCTGGTCTCAAAAGGGTCTCATATCTGCCCAGTGACGTTCTTCGTAAAGACAGTGTGGGGGCGTTGCAAGGAATAGTTAAGGTACGTATACCCACCATTACCAAGCAGGCACTCAGATATGAGTTCGGTTTTTCACGCATCTGAACCCTGACCAATAGTCATATGGCAGATCGCTAATTCACCACCTAACTTAGAAGCTTGTGTGTGCTTTAAAAAATAAATACAGGTGATGCATGAAACAATTCTAAAAATACATGGATAAAACAAAAATAAAACAAGACAAAAATGCAAAATCTTAAACACATCAAATACACAAAGCTTAGTCCAATATTGTCGAAAAGCGATTACCTTCCCAGTGAGTCGCCATTACGTCCGTCGTCGACGCAAAATCATCCGCTAGCGGCCATTTTGCGATCTTTTCGTTTCTCGTTTTGCTTGAATTGATTGGTTCGTTGGAGTCGCCACCTAGTAATTTATTGAGGGCTACTAGGAAACCTGATATACTGGTCTTGTCAGAGATTCGCAGGTAAGGGACTGGTTGTGGTTAGGGAAGGTATTAGCACCCCTAACACACCCTACTTTAGGTAAGCTGCTTCGTGACTTTAATTGTTAAAGAAGTTTTAATAATTGTCTTTTCATCGGATATTAGAAATACAACTTACATGTAAGTTAATAATTCTTGACCGTGATCCAATCAAAATATTAAATTCTTCTTTAATCTTTACAATTTTATCTTAAATAAAAATAAAACATCCATAAAACAAATACAAACACACCCATACACTTTCACTATATTTTCTTTTTCTTTTTCTTTCCTTTTTTTTTGTTTTTTACATACACAATTTTTACATGTAAAACAAATAACAAAAATTCAAAATAAATCAAATACAATAATATCTAAATATACACATCATCTGAAAGTTACAACAAAAAACACAAAGAAATCCTCGAGAACGATCTTTGCACGCCTTTGGTGTCGTCAACGACGATAGTGGCACGTTGCTCCACGCGTCTCCGCCACTGGCGGCGCGTGGGTTTACGCGCCGCCGCCGATGAAGACCGAAAACCAGTGGATCGGGAACGCCTCCTTCTTCTCTTCCCTTCCCTGCCGGCTGCGAGGGACACCACTACCTGCAATAACAGAAAACGCACAACACAGTCGATTTTAGTTTTATTTTTCTTAGATCCGATTCCTTTGGGTCTGTCACGGTTTGTTGCCCAAGAGTTCATCCCTGTAGCACATCTGGTTGTTGGACATTGTCGGCGCTGATGGCGGCTGGATCTCGGTCTAGATCTGCTGCACTGGTTTGAATCGGAGGAGGACCGGTTGCTGAAAGGGTTTGCTGAGGATGGGTTACTGGCGGTGCGATTCTCGGCCGGCCGAAGCCGCGGGAACGGCTGGAGGAGGGCTGTCTTTTGCTGCCGTTGTGTTCGGGCCGCCGTTGGAGGTCGGTTGAAGGATGAGCCCGGTGGCGGTGCTGAGGAGATCGGGTCTGTGGGCGCGGCCGTGTTCGTAAGTCTTGCTGCTGGAGCTGGGTTGGCCGAGAGAGGGAAGAACGGTGGTTGGCCGAGAGAGAAGAAGAGGGGATCAGTGTGGAGGCAGTGAAGGGAGACGGCGGCTTTGTGTTGATGAATGGAGGGGAAGTGGCCTACATGGGAGATGACCGGTGTGGGAGAAGGAAGGAAAAGGAGAGCTGTGGTGGCTTGGTTTGTGGGGGGAGAGGAAGTCTTTGGCCGGCCAGGAGAAGAAGATGGGGAACCGGCTGAAGAGGAAAACCAAAAACGTGGGGGGCGGCTCCTTTTTGAAAAAGATGGGTTTAGGGTTAGGTTTTTTGTATTTTTTTATGATGTTGTCAAAATTGCCCCCCTTCCTGAAAATTCAGTATAGCATGGTATTTATAGGAAAAGTTTTGCTAAGTTTTCAAACTAGTCCCTCAACTTTTCCTTTCCTTCTCTTTTCCTCTTTTTTTGTAAATTTTGATTTTTCTTATTTTTTTGTATTTTTGAAAGCGAGCAAATATCAACATCGACTCAATGCGGAAAATCAATGATTTTAAAAATGACGTGTGAAAAGTTGAACGCGTTCCAAATATCTTTGAAAATTTAAATTCTTTTGAGACGATGCTAAAAAAATGCTAAAAATGATACAAATGTATAAAAAATGTATTTTGTGGATTTTCAATGTTTTTTCGCTATTTTTGGATTTTTTCAATGTTTTTTCGCTATTTCTGGATTTTTCTGAAAATTTATCAAAACATGGGTCAAAAATTGGGTAGCAACACTGGTCTTCATATTTTTTTATCATATAATTAATTGTTATTAGATCTAGTGGAGTTCATGATCCTAGTCACAAGTTTGACGGGTTAACTCGGATCGATCTAATATATCACCATTTGATTATTTTAAAAAAAAGTCATCTTGAATTTTTTTTTAAAAGCCAAACCATGTTTTTACTAATTGTCCATGTTATCTTTAGACTCGCGCGCCTGATCTCTCTCTCTACTTTTATTTTGGTCATTATTTTTTCTTTTATTTTTTAGCCTTTATATTCACTAAGTCGACTGGGTCACGTTAGAACAATTTTGCATGATTTAATTTGAAATATGACTAGACAAGGAGTTTAGTCAAGAGTTTTTAAATTTGACATATTAAACCATATTTAATAACAATGTGAAATAATTCTTCATGCCTTAGCTATTCTTTTTTTATATTTTTAAAAAATTAATTTGATTCACACCATAGCATGAAAAATAATCTAGTTATAATATATGAGAAGTCTCCCTAACTTGCATAAATGACTTATATCTTTTCCAACGGACAACTTGCATGTAAACTAAAATTATTTTTTTAGTGATTTTTAAAAACATACTTCCTATATTAGCCTAATATTTTCAAAAGAATTTAATAAATTCTCCTGGATGTTAGCTCAGGCAACTCTCGCCCCTTCCATGCCAAGTTCACATAGGTGTTTCCAAAACATTAGATTTTTCCCGTTCAACAACATGGTAAGTTGAATTCTAAAGATGCACATTCCACAGATCTAGCTCACTTCGCCATTTTAAAAGGGATTTGTTTTATTTCTTGACTTTTTATATTCAAAATTTAGAGTTAGCATTCAAGAAAATTTATGAAATTCATCGAGATACATCAAACAAATGTAGAAGATACACAATTAAGATCACTCGAGAAAAAAAAATCTAATCTCAATTAATAGATTCTTTAATATAGACATGAGATTCTTTATATATATATATATATATATATATATATAAAGAATCTCATGTCTAAGTATATTAAAGAATCTCGACCACACCGTTCACATCAAGATCGTATAAATCAATGCAATTGGAGCTCACATCATCATTTAATTAACGATATTCAAAATGTGTGATTGACTAATTATCAAATTAAGTAATTTTGATTATTAAAATGATAAGCTTACAAACTTTGGGAGAATAATATCGGAGACCAAATGAAATTCAAACAAGTTAACTAGACGTACGTGTGCTTGTATAATACGAAAATGACCCAATATAATATAAGGTTTTAATTAAGACTAGCTAGATAATTAATTACTCGATCAATTTTCTTAGTTAAAATCGTGTTGATCGGTGTTGCAGCCTCCAAGATTGTAGTAGTAATTAACAAAACATTTTTTCAAGTATCACTGCTTACTTCCTTGCCTTTTGACTTGCATGGGAATTTGACTCAATTGAGCAAACCTTAACCTACCATGCCATGGAAATCATATGTTATTTATCCTGCGCAGTCTATGGAGAAATGCATGGACATTGTATGCCATTTGGGATGTTAATTTTAAGTTGAGATATTTTTATATTTTAACGAATTCACAATAATAATTACGAGTTCAAATCTTTATTTTTTTTTTATAATTAATAGCATAACATATGTTGATGAAGTTAAATGGGAAATTCTCCGCAATAAAAAAGGATCGAAATTCTATAAATAAAAATCTTGACTTTTGCAATGTATGTTATACTATGTTGTTCGAAATTGAAAATTAAACCATTGATTAGTCCTTTTCTCTGGTTTATTAATCATGGGTTTTTTTTTTTTTTTTCATCTCTCATTTTGTCAAGCGGGATAATGGATCTGTTCGAAACGAAGAATTCAATATACACATGCCACAGCCTATGCGAAAACCTTTCTTGCACCTGTGAGCCGGGAAATATTCCCCATTTTGATTCTGAAATGGAATGGGATTGAGTTCTCACATCATCTATCGTCTGTTTTTATACTTGATTTTATTATATTCACATAAATATATATTTATTATTAATAAAAATTTAATTTATCTTTAATATTTATATAATATTTAATATAATTTAAAAATAATTGTTTTTAAAAAAGCTAAATAAGTAAAAAAAATCGCAAAGAAAAGGTATTAATCAAAACATAAATGCAAAAATTATTTTTTGAATAGGGTTCTTATTTTTTCAACCAAAAAACCTATTTCAACCTATTTTTAACCCAAAATATCTAAGAAACACCCTTGGACTCTTGTTTAATCAATTTATGACTCTTGTTATTATAAAACATGTTTTAGTTAGGGAATTTAATGATACTTTAGTGCAATATGATGATATAAAACTTTAATGAAAATGCACTTTTAAGTACTAATCACACCCCTCAATTAGCTTATTACTAGTCCCTAGTAATCAAAGCGTTAAAATAAAAAAACAATTTGCAAGTTCCACAAAGTAAGACATTCATCATTTAACTTCCATTAATCTATCCAAATAAACAAACTCTCATTTATATATCTGCTTTATACTTCTTAAACAAGATATTAATAAACCTTCTTTTTATGTGCTTAATGTATGAAAACATAGATGATGAGGTTTTTATTGGAAGAAAACAATATTCTGTTCTAATGTTTTTCTAAGGTTAACTTCCTTGAGTTAGAATTATTATTATTATTATTATTATTATTATTATTATTCTTATTATTATTTTGGTATATATACATATAACTTAAAACACAATGCATCTTTAACCCATGTAACGAGCTTTCGGCTAATGACTCCCATACTAGTTAGTCTTAGGGCATTAGATATTGAGACACCCCTACGAGCTTAGTAACTCGGGTTCTGAGATACTAATATATAGATAGTGCAATGTTTGACTCCCTTAAGCTTTCTCCTCAACCCATGTAACAAGCACTGAGCCAATAGCTCTCAAGTCAATTGACTTTAGGGTACTAGGTGTTAAAACACCCCTTCAGGCTTAATTGCTTAAGTCAAAGAGGCTACGAAACCAAACTTATCTACTTTTTTATTTATTCATTTTATTATCAATTTGTTTTTGTTTTTGTTTTTTTTAATATTATATATTATCCATTTCCCTTAGTTGTTACCTTTAACAAAAGAACATAACTAATGTAATAATCCAATGTGCAACCCACAATCATATGTTAAAGTGTGTGTGTGAAAATGAAGGTTTAGGAATATTTATTAAATGAGTATATGAGCAGAATCAAGTGATAACAATGTGAGAGTTTGTAAACCTGAATATTTCAAGAAGTATTCTAATAGACCTTGTTAAGAATGTTTACTAAGATGCGTCTCAAGAGTTACTAAAGTTCCTCCTTTACTCTGCCATCCTAGTAACAGCAGTTTTGCAAATAATTTTAATAATAGAAAACACAATTAGTAATATTTTTTTTGTCAACTACTACCCTCCCCCCCAAACAAAACGAGACATTGTCCTCAATGTTCTAAGACAGAAAGATAGAGTATAGAAGACATCACCTAAAATAACGACTACTAACAAACCTGAAACACACTTAAACAAATATAAGAAACAACAAAACACAAATATTATGCTATTAATAAAACCAAAATACATAAATTTTTACAACCTAAGGCTTAAATCGTAGTTGTGATTGTGGCTCACATCTTCCCTTGGTTTTATGTCCAAGAACGGCTTAAACACTCTCTATAGGTCAGGCATATGCTTCCCATCCAGTTTTCTTAAAAACCCGACAAACAGGGTCTTTTTTAGTTAAATTCCCAAGACTAAGTCGATCATGTTCTTTATGAAAATGGGGCCATAAATCATGAATTGCACGATGCACATCTCCACTATGATGAGACTTAAGAGTCAATAGAAGATTATCTAAAGACTCTCTATGTTTTGAAATAAATCCCACCTTTTGACAATTTTCACAGGTTTTGCAGAATGCATATTTGTATTTGAACATGATGGGCCAATAGAATCCACATTGTAAGATTTTTGCAGTCGTCTTTCTTGATGAGAAATGACCCCCACATGCTTCACAGTGATAAAATTTTATGACACTACTTACCTCATTGTCAGAAATGCATCTTTGATATATTTGATTAGGACAATATTTGAATAAGTAAGGGTTATCTCAATAAAAATTCTGCACGCCGCTCAAGAACTTTCTTTTGTCTTGGGCATCCAAATGAGCTGGCAAAAATCCTGAAGCAATAAAATTGTTAATATTAGCAGACTAAAGTATTGAAGCAATAGAAAGTGAAGATTCATCTGGAAAGTAATCATCAATTAGGGTGATATTAGATATTGAATCTATTATCAATTTTGACAAATGATCCGCGACAATATTTTTGGTGCCTTTTTCATCCTCGATTTCTTCCTGTTTGAAAGTTTTAAAAATTTCAGAATCGTGATTGACTTCCCTTTTTTTTGGTTATAGCATGAAGAAATGGAAGTATTAGTGGGGAAGCAATCTTTTCTTTGCAATGTTCAGGTTTAACCCCTTCCTTACCCTCAAAGATTGACTCATCATCTCTCTCACAAGGTTCAAGAATTGATTTTTCAATAACCTTACCACCGTGGAGAGTAATGACTGATTTGACTTGATCCATGTGTTGGCTTCTAGAACTACTTGCATTTGCATTGTATTTCCCATTAGGATTTTGTTGTGGTTGAGATGAGAACTTACATTTCTCCTGAAAACTTAGAGCAAATATGAATTTTGCAAGGGTATCTTTAAAATCTGTCATGCTTTGAGTAAGTTAAGTGTTGATTGTCTTTTGCTTTTCAATGAATGCATGTAATTTTTCCTGAAGATTTCTTCTAGGATGGGGAACATAAGGAGGTGCATATCCATGAGAATTTTGAAAATTATGATGTGCTTGAAATAGTGGTTGTGAAGTTTGCGCATTATTATTACTACTCTTCCAACTGAAATTTTGGTGATTAAAAGAAGGCAAAGTTGGACAATCATTGATTGAGTGTTCATTAGTTTCACAAATTTGACACATAATTTCTTGAACAGATTTTAATGGACAACTTTTTTTTATTTTCTAGTGCCTCAACTTTTATAGCTAAAGATGAAAATTTGGCTTGAAGGTCATGATCTTCCCTAAGGTTATACATGCCTCCACTAGATGTATAAGATTGAGTTTTACCTAGTGTCTCACAAGTGCCTATAGTGTCCTAATTTTGAGCATTTTCAGCTAGTAAGTCTAGGTACTCCATTGCTTCATCAGGGTCTTTGTTTTCAAAAGTTTCATTGCATGTCAATTCCACCATTTGCCTATCTTTAGGTGTTAACCCTTCATAAAATTGTGAAACCAATCTCCATGTTTCAAAACCATGATGAGGACAAGTATTAACCAAGTCTTTATATCTATCCCAACACTTGTAAAATGTTTCTCCTGGTTTTTGAGTGAAAATGGTGATTTATCTTTTGAAAGAGTTTGTTCTATGAGAAGGGAAAAACTTCTTTAAAAATTGTTATTGCATTTTATCCCAAGCACGAATGGATACTGACCTAAGATTTTGTAGCCATATTTTAGCTTTATCTTTTAATGAAAAAGGAAAAAGCTTTAATCTGATGGTGTTTATGCTACAATTTAAGTCATTATAGGTGTTACAAACTTCTTCAAATTCTCTTAAATGTAGTATGGATTTTTGAATTCTAAGCCAAGAAAAGTAGGTAAAAGTTGAATAATACCTGGCTTAAAATTAAAATAAGATACATCAGGAGGAAAAACTATACATGATCATGCACTTGTTCTTGTTGGATTCATGTAGTCTCTAAGTGTTCTAACACGATTATTCTCATTATTCTCATTATGAATTGACTCGTTATCTTCGTCGACACTATTTTCTGAAAAAAATGAGGATTTTCTAGAAAGTCTACCACTTAATGTACGTGTCCAAACTCTCATGCAAGTGCAGAAAGAAAGAAAAACAAAGAAAAAAAAGAAGAAGAAATAAAAATTAGAGAAACAAATAAAAGTGAAAAGAAAAGAAAATATATAATTTATTCAATAACTTACCTCCCCGGCAACGACGCCAAAAACTTGACACGATCAAAGAGTTGATGTCTTATCCCAAGTGCAGGAGTGTCAAAGTAATACATAACTCGACAAGACCGGGGTCGAACCATAGAGAGGTGAACTATATAAATTATAAATAATAATAATGATATTGATGTTGAAGAGAACTCTGAGATGTGTTAATGATGAAAATATTAAACAATGATAAAAACAATTGTCAAGGTTAGATGATCTACTAATGGTATTTTAAATAAATATAATATAAACTCTTTTTATTACTCAATTGGAAACCACACACAAAGGAGGTTCCAATCGGATGATTTATCGTTAATGGCTCATTACAAAGTGTTAACATGATCATATTAATTATCTTATTTAAGTAACAACAATACTTTTAAATATTGTCAGGTATTCATGATGCTAACTTATGTTAACAACAAATCAAGTTCCTCTCATAACAACGATGTTGACTGAAGACAATGAATGATCAAGCATTTGATGTACCAAGTGTTATACAACATAAATCTAGATAGTCATTTAACAAGCAAGGTATTAATAATTAGTAAGATAAAAACATAAGACATGTTAATAGCAAACTTTCTTGGATATAAACATTAAAGTCCATGTTGAGTTTATATTATACATATTCTAACACCATTAGAGAAACCTTTTTACCTTGACATAATAAACTTAGCTAAACATAATGAAGAAGAAGAACATAAATAAACTAGATAAGAACATAGTTATGATGAAAAGCATAAACAAGAGATTAATGAAAGCAAAACTTAAGCATTATAAAAATATAAAGAAAGAAAGCAAGAACATGATCTTGATCTGAAAACCAAGATGACTAAATACATGGCAAATACCTCATTTTATAGGCTAAAATTCGAAACTACTGATTGGTTGACAAAGAAAATAGTTAGTGGCCAACCATTGACTTAGTGGTTGGTTTTTGACATTGTTGGCTGGTTATTGATATTGTTGGTTGGTTATTGATATTGTTGGCTGGCCAAAACATCATTGCTAATATCAGAATTGGAGCCCATTTTACACATGAAAGTTGTGGGCAATTGTCTCAGCTTTCTAACAAAAAAAACCAGAGCTCATTTGGACTTCTAGAACTCGAGATATGAGCTGAAAACTGAATAGTGTCTGAGCTGTAGAACATATTTTGACTTCTCCGTTGATGCTAAGATTTGAACTTGAAAACAGCAAAATTGAGTCTTGAACTCCGCCTGAAAGTTTTAGGTCTATGTCTTAGCTTTCCATACATATAAAGCAGACCTAAATTCAAGGTCTACAGCTCCAGTTATAACCCAATAACTGAATGGTGTTTCAGTTTGAATTGAACCAGCATCTTTTCTCTAAGTTTAGTCCTCTTTTTATCTCTTCACTTTCAATAGTTAATCACATCAATCAATCCTTTGAATTGTGAGATATAACTGCATTCAAAACAAGCATTTACCATAAATTAAAGATATATTATATTATCAGACTTGTTATTATAAAACATGTTTTAGTTAGGGAATTTAATGATACTTTAGTGCAATATGATGATATAAAGCCTTAATGAGAATGCACTTTTAAGTACTAATTAGTGGCCCAATAAGACAAGAACATGGACATCTATGCTTGTATCCAAGGGACAAATAAGTGTATTGATGCATATGAAGACATGTGTAGATAAAAGTTTGTTGTAAGATGAACGACTAATGATATGTTGGCTCAAACTAAATCAAGTTAAATCAATGTTAAAGATTCATTATGAAAAATAGAAATCAAAAAATCATTAATTATACTTATTTAAAATTAAAGGGCGATACTAGTAAAGGATTGAATTCCTTAAGGAACATATAGAGCTAAGAGTACAAATGATAATTTACCCTTGATAAATTAATAGTATAGGGTAGGATGCTTGGAATAGGCCTTTACCATTAATAAAACCTTATGGTGAGCTTCGATAGATAAAGTTTCTAGGATGGATTTATGAACAAGATATAATTTCTGGATGAAAAGATAAAACTTGGAATTACCTTGACAAAGTGACTATACAATACTCAAGGTTAGTAGAAATTATGACAAATGAGTCGATTTTGTTATTATCAAAAGAAATTATGGAGGTTTGTTCCATGAAAAATCATGTACATGTTGTATCTAACATACTTTAATTGTGTTGTGATAGATATTTTATTTAAATGTCTATGTTTTGCATGTTCATGATATGGAATATCATATGTTAAGACAAGGCTCTAATTTTCTTAGTTACAATATTATGTGAGTTCTTAGTAGTATATTGTAATTCAAATGAACAGGGATTGTAATATGAATAAGTATTTATAATGTTGTTCTTGTAATGAAATGCTCTCTTGATGAAAAAGTTAAGTTTAAATTGTTTAAATATACTCTATGAACTTAAATAGGTGTGTACTATTATAAATTGATTGATTGAATGGTTTCAGGTCCAATACCTGGATATGAATTGTTGTGTGCGAGATTCGATTATGCAGGTTTTTTTAAAATAGAAAAAAACTATTTGGTTACCTGAACAAAAAAGACTTTACTGAAATTTTGATAAGAATTAGAAACATCAATCATTATTGTATGATATGTGTAATGTATATGAATGTATTAAATAACAAATTGAATTTAACCATTAGATTAAAATGCCAACATGGATTACTGATATTAAATGCAGAGAAAAAATTTCATTTTGTATTCCTGAGTTAAAGGCTTAAAATATTTTTCCAATGCTAAGATTTTTATTTTGGGTGTTATAATCCAATTTCATGCACATGTCCTAAATTTTTCTCTCTCTCAAGTTTCATATTTTAACATTGAGTTTTTGTTATATTTTTTTAATTTATTTTTTCATTTTTTTCATTCAATATTTAGTTGGTTTTGAGCTGATCTTCATATTTTTTATCATATAATTAATTGTTATTAGATCTAGTGGAGTTCATGATCTTAGTCACAAGTTTGACGGGTTATAACCCGAATCAATCCAATATATCACCATTTGATTGTTTTTAAAAAAAATCATCTTGAAATTTTTTTAAAAGTTAAACTATGTTTTTACTAATTATTCATGTTGTCTTTAGACTAGCGCTCTTGATCTCTCTCTACTTTTAGTTTGGTCATTATTTTTTCTTTTATTTTTTAGCCTTTATATCCACCAAGTCGGTTGGGTCACGTTAGAATAATTTTACATCATTTAATTTGAAATATGACTAAATAAGGAGTTTGGTCAGGAGTTTTGAAGTTTGACACACTAAACCAGATTTAATAATAATACTAAATAGTTCTTCATGACTTAAATATTTTTTTTTACATTAAAAAAAATTAATTCAATTCACAAATGACTTGTATCTTTTCTGACGGACAAGTTGCTTGTAAACTAGAATTAATTTTTTAGTGATTTTTAAAGATATATTTCCTATATTAGCCTAATATTTTCAAAAGAATTTAATAAATTCTCCTCGATGATACATGCCAAGTTAAAAAACTTAAATCTAAGAAAAAAAAAACTCTTAACAATCAATCTGGGCAACCCCTTTAATTCAAGTAGATATATTGATATATGCCAAGTTCACATAGGTCGTTCCAAAACATTAGATTCTTCCCCTTCGCCATTTTAAAAGGGATTTGTTTCGTTTTTTGACTTTTTATATTCAAAATTTAGAGTTAGCATTCAAGAAAATTTATGAAATTCATTCGTGAATCTCGACCACACCGTTCACATCAAGATCTCATGTCTAAGTATATTAAAGAATCTCGACCACACCGTTCACATCAAGATCGTATAAATCAATGCAATTGGAGCTCACATCATCATTTAATTAACGATATTCAAAATGTGTGGTTGACTAATTATCAAATTAAGTAATTTTGATTATTAAAATGATAAGCTTACAAACTTTGGGAGAATAATATCGGAGACCAAATGAAATTCAAACAAGTTAACTAGACGTACGTGTGCTTGTATAATACGAAAATGACCCAATATAATATAAGGTTTTAATTAAGACTAGCTAGATAATTAATTACTCGATCAATTTTCTTAGTTAAAATCGTGTTGCAGCCTCCAAAATTGTGGTAGTATAATTAACAAAACATATTTTCAAGTATCACTGCTTACTTCCTTGCCTTTTGACTTGCATGGGAATTTGACTCAATTGAGCAAACCTTAACCTACCATGCCATGGAAATCATATGTTATTTATCCTGCGCAGTCTATGGAGAAATGCATGGAAATTGTAAGCCATTTGGGATTTTTCTTGGTTTGACTGTGTTTCATTGGCAGCTCGTATGGTAATCCTCTCTTGTAGTTTCAAGTGATTATCATGAAAATGCATAATAAAGTTGAAGAGGTATGAATATTTAGAAGGAAAAGTATAGATGGTTAGGTTTATTATATATATATATAGTTTTTGGTTTATTAGGCTTGGTCGAGATTGGAAAGATTTGCATCACATGCCTCACCAACTTGATTTTTGCTAAATCAAAGCCTAGAATTCAATATTAATTAGTCAACAAGTATGCCCTCTAGCTGTGTAAAGTCACGCTAATCTTTTGATTGACAATAACCTATCTTGTTTTTCTAGGAAAAAATCTCTCACGTTTGATCATCTATAAAAATAATTTTCACTAGTTTCAAGAGTGTGGCCACGACCATATTTATTTATTTATTAGTATTAAAAGATAATATAAATTATATTTGTTATTTGATAGTTTAAATTTTTAAATTAAAATAATTTTTTAATATGATATTAAATTCTTGATGATAAAATAATTACAAGTTTAAATTTGATAATTTTAATTTTTTTATAATTAATATCAGATATGTGTTCACGAAGTTAAATGGGAAATTCTCAGAAAGATCAAAATTCTCTCGATAAAAATCTTGACTTTTGCAATGTATGTACTATGTTGTTCGAATTGAAAATTAAACCATTGATTAGTCTTTTTCTCTTTTTTTCTTGTTCATCTCCCAGTTCGTCAAGCGGGATATATGGATCTGTTCGAAACAAAGAGTTCAATATATACACATGCCACAGCCTAAGCGAATAACTTTCTTGCACCTTTGAGCTGAAATGGAATGGGATTGAGTTCTCACATCATCAATAACGTTAGTTTAATATCATCTATAATCCATTGGTTAGTTATATATGGTATTATTATATTTATGTAAATATATATTTATTATTAATAAAGATGTAATTCATCTTAAATATCATATAAATATAATATAATTAAAAAATAATCATTATTTCAAAAAAGCTAAATAAGTCAAAAAAATCACAAAAAAAGTATTAATCAAAAAATAAATGCAAAAAACATTTTAAAAAATACATATAAAAAATAGTAATTTAAAAAAAAAGTAAAAATGATATTAGGCGTTGTAAGGCTAGTAAACCATGCCTCATGCCTAGCTCATAAAGAAAGGGTTCGCACACGAGCCTATATTTTTTTCGTGAGTTAATGGGGTTGTTCACCCCATTATATGCAAAAACAATGAGACCATGTGTTACTAGGCATGTGTTGTCTGTCTTGGCAAACAACACGTCGTCTATAATTGCTCAGAATTCGGCTATTATGGTGATTGAAAAAATAATATTTTTATTTTTTCAACCTATTTTGACCTAAAATATCGAGGAAACACCCTTGGAACCTTGTTTAACCAATTTATGACCTTAAAAACTAAAAAAAAGAAAAAACAAAATACCTTACAACCCATAATCAATCCGACACAAAAAAAAAATCTTTCAAAGCTAAGTTTTGTTTGTTTAGGTGTTTTCAAGGCAAGAAAAAACTTAAACTTAACTCCCCTCATCATATGGAACCATTTGACACAAAAATTAATCGTTTTTAGTGGCTGTAATTATCGTCAATGACAACTTTCGCTCTCTATGTCAGAATCTGGTGATTCTTTCTCTCTCATCCACTAAAAAAAAACTAAAAAAGAGGAAAATAAAGTTTGGTATTAAAATATAATGTTTAAAAAATTATAGGGATCAATTACCTTATAGCTTAAAAAGATAAGGGACTAAATGGACATTTCAAATAAATTTTAAAGCCATCACTTATGGTACCCTTATTTTTAACTTAAGCTCTTTCTTTCAATTAAACCCTCAAACCCCCCCCCCCCAAAAAAAAAAAATAAATAAATGCAAATGGCCTTCAATTTAGGCTGAAAAGGGCTTAATTGTAAAAACTAAAAATATGAGGATTAAATTAAAAATTTTAAAAATATCATTACTGAAATCCACAATAAAATGTGAGGGTGAACATTAAATTGGCTACAGTAAAATATCACTAATGAAAAACGCTAGCGTAATTTTAATTTTAACTTTACATGTATGAGGTCTCATATGTTGATGCATTTCTATTACATGTATGAGGTCTAATATGCCAATTGGATCAACTTAACTGAAGAGGTGCAATGTTCATGTAGCTCATATCATCATATCCCAAATGCTTTGTTGCTTAATTATCAAAATAATTCTGGTTATTAAAATGATAGAAAGCTTATAAACTTGGGAGAATATTAACAAATTGAAGACATTTCTTCGACACACCATGCAATCCCAAGAAAAAAGCAAACAAATTAACCAATAGAATATGGTTTTTAAAAATATTTTGATTGGTGCTGCAACCTCCAAGAAGTCGTAGCAACAAAACACTTTTAAAATAGTTTTGCTACTTTCTTAAGCCTTTTGACTAGAACAGGCATGCAGCTGACTCAATTGAGCAACCCACCTACCATCCAACGCAAATCAAATGTTATATATCCTGCAGCCATTAGAGAGAGACGCATGGACATTACTTTAACATTTGGGATTTTCTTGGTTTGACTGTGTTTCATTGGCTGTTATGGTAAGTAACCCACTGATGTCTCAAGGCACCATCATACCCTTTGTACCAAACCATTGCTGAAGCATTTTTGGTCTATTAGACTTGATCTTTGCCTCAATCAAATATTTTGAGAGTGAACAGAGAGAGAGTGGCTGTTTTGGTCATAGCTGCCACATCTATAATGTGCAAGTATTACAGTATGAGCGCTTCGGCCTCGTATGTTGATACATTTCTATTGGACAACGCCAATAATGTCAAATTGGCTGAATGAATCCCCTTTACATGAGAGTCCCGTCCCTTAAATAGGAAGGAATCTTGATTTACATCAATCCTGATTTACATCACATTCCTATAATTTAGGCCTAAATTATAGGAAGATACTTATCCTATAATTACACTCCTATTTTAGCTGTATTTCTATCAATAACAACTACTGCCTCTGCTAACATCCCCCCTCAAATTGATGCTGGATGATTAATAAGCATCAATTTGCCAACCAAAAACTGATGTCGTTGTCGAGTCATGGATTTGGTGAACACGTCAGCAATCTGGAGATCGGTGGAGATATGTGGAAGAGAAATAACATGAGCATCGACAGCTTCGCGGATAGAGTGACAATCCACTTCAATATGTTTGGTGCGCTCATGGAAGACGGGATTCGTAGCAATCTGAATAGCACTCGTGTTATCTGCATGAAGGAGAGTAGGAGTAGTCTGGTGAAATCCCATCTCGGCAAGCAAGCCACGAAGCCAAACAATTTCTGAGCAGGCAGCGGACATGGCACGATATTCAGATTCAGTCGAGGATTTGGAGACTCGATCTTGTTTCTTACTTTTCCAAGAAATCAAGGAATCACCAAGAAACATACACCAACCTGTAACAGAGCGTCTGGTATCAGGACAACCAGCCCAATCGGCATCACTATATGCAACAAGACTAATAGGAGATCCAGCTGGGTAGAATAGACCACGGTTAGAAGAACCAAGTAAATATCGAATGATGCGACGGACTGCTGCTAAGTGTAGATGACGAGGAGATTGCATAAATTGACTGACTTGCTGAACGGCAAAGGAGATATCAGGTCGAGTAATAGTAAGATAATTCAAGCTGCCAACAAGTTGTCGATACAAAGATGGATTAGGAAGAAGATCCCCATCATCACTTTGAAACTTAACATTCACCTCCAAAGGAGTATCCACTGGAGAAGAAGCTTGAAGACCAGCCAAAGCAATCAAATCATGAGTGTATTTCTGTTGGTGCACATAAATACCAGAAGGGGAAGAATGAACCTCCAAACCCAAGAAGTAAGTGAGAGAACCAAGGTCCTTCATATGAAAGGAATCCCGAAGATGTTGCTGAAGTTTGCTAATCAATGTCGAATCAGTGCCTGTAATGACAATGTCATCGACATAAACAAGTAGGAAAACATACCCAGTAGATGTTTTGCAAAGAAATAATGAAGAATCATATTTGCTTTGCACAAAAGAGAAGCGAAGCAAGGTAGTGCGAAACTTGTCAAACCATGCTCGGGGAGCTTGTTTCAAACCATACAAGGATCGCTTCAATTTACAAACAACCGATTTAGAAGATGAAACCAAACCCGGTGGAGGTGCCATATAAATATCCTCTTTGAGATCACCATGAAGAAACGCATTTGTGACATCCATTTGATGAAGTGGCCAACCCTGTGAAGCAGCAATGGCAATAATAGTGCGCACAGTAGTCATTTTGGCTACAGGGGCAAAAGTCTCTTCATAATCCACCCCATATTCTTGTCGATTCCCTAGAGCAACCAACCGAGCTTTATAGCGGTCTAGAGTGCCATCAGAGCGAAGCTTTATGGAATATACTCATTTACACCCAATGGGTTTAACCGATAGAGGGCATGAAACAAGATCCCATGTATGATTATCCTGAAGCGCACAAAGTTCTTCCTGCATGGCGGTTTGCCAACACTCATGCTTGGGCGGCTGTGAGTAACATGATGGAACAATAATATTGGATAGAGTAGCAGAGAAACCAAACCTATCAGGAGGATAAGAAACCCTCGTAGAACGACGAAGAGCAGGCTGCAGAGGGGAAGGTACCGAAGCAGTCTCAGAAGCAGTATCAGATGGTGGGTTAGTCTCCGGAAGAGCCAAAAGTGGGCGTCGTCTTTCATACATAATTCCAGGTTTAAACCGCTCAAATGACGACACGTCCTCAAAATGAGGAAGAATAGGAGCATGCAATGAAGATGCAGCAGGAGTAGCAGTAGGGAAAAAATATTGATTTTCAAAGAAGACCACATTTCGAGAGACACGAAATTTGCTACAACTTAGATCATAACAAACAAAACCTTTGTGAGAAATACTATAACCTAGAAAAGCACATTTAGCAGACTGAGCAGAAAGTTTGTGGCGTTCATTAGAAGGCAAATGAACAAAACAGACACAACCAAAAGTATGCAAATCAGAGTAGCTAGGAGCCTCATGATATAGACGATAATAAGGGGAGTCAAAATTTAACACCTGGGAGGGCAAACGGTTGATTAAATAAACAGCAGTAGACAATGCTTCAACCCAGAATTTAGAGGGAACAGATGAGTCAAGCAATAAGGTTCTAGTGACATCCAACAAATGTCGATTTTTACGCTCAGCAACCCCATTTTGTTGAGGTGTATATGGACAAGAACGATGTGAAATAATGCCCTTTTGTAGTAACAAATCATGAAAGTCACGTGACATATATTCCCCACCCGAATCAGATCTTAATACCTTAATACCAGTAGAAAATTGGGTTTCAACATAGGCAAGAAATGTCTTAAAGACGGAAAGAACCTCAGATTTGGAACGTAGGAAGTATACCCAAGTAAACCTACTATAATCATCAATAAAAGTTACAAAGTACTTGGAATGAGCATGAGAAAGTATCGGTGAAGGTCCCCAAACATCACTATGAATAATATCAAAACATTTTGTGGCACGACTACCATGAGAAGGAAAAGGAAGAGTTTTACTCTTACCTAACTTACATGTTGAACAATCAATCAAAGCATCGAAAGAAGAAAATTTATCTTTATTACCCAACAAACCAGAATTCAACAATCGTGATAAAACAACAGAATTTGGATGGCCTAAACGTTTATGCCAGACTTCACTTTTATTTAGAACATTTGAGCATGCAAAAGAAAGACAACTAGGAATGGAAAAATGCAGCGGAAATAAGTGTCCAACTTTAGGCCCCTTCACGATTACTTTCCCCGACACCTGATCCTGCACAAGACAACCATTACGAGAAAAATGCACATCACAGTTATCATTCACCAGTTGACCAACCGAAATAAGGCTAGTAGACGATTCGGGGCGGATACAAAAATATTCGTGAAGGTGGGATCAATATCTCCAATTTTAGTGATGGGTATATGACCACCATTAGCAACCTGAATCTGTGATGAACCATGATACTCTCGCACATTCTTAAGCATACTAGATGAGTTGGTCATATGATTTGAAGCAGCGGAATCAGCAAGCCAAAGTTGTGAATTGGAAGTATTACCTTGTAGCCCTAGGGCCGAGAGGGCTGTAATGATCATTTGCTGCACCATTTCTGGAGTAAGAGAACTGGTAGCGACTGTCACAGATGAGCTTTCAGTTACCATCGCTGGAAAGGCCTGTATTTTTCGGTTTTGAGGACGAGTGGGACACTCCTTGATAATATGCCCTTGCTGTTTGCAATAATTGCAGAACTTCTTTCTACAATTGTTAGCAATGTGACCATATTCCTTGCAGCTATAACACTGAACATTGCCCATATTCCGGCCTCTACCTCTTCCCCGACAAAGAAAGGCAATCGCAATTGGGTTGTCCTGCTTTAGAGAACTTTGTGTAAGGATTCGCTGTTCTTCCCGCAGTAATTCCCCAAAACAACCATCCAAGGAAGGCAAGGGAGCTCGGTTCATCAAATTCGAGCGAGTAATCTCAAATTCAGATCTCAATTTCATGAGAAATTGATCACGCTTGCTCTGCTCATGCACCTTCTGAACAACCGAGAGGGATTCTGCTGGAATCTGGGCATAAATGATATCAGTATATTCTGCCCATAGGTTCTGAAAACCAGAATAATACTCCTGAATAGAAAGATTGCTTTGAGAATAATTAGAGATGTCGTTTTCTAATTGAAAACGTCTAGCATTATTATCTTGATAATAAACCTTCTTAAGATATTCCCACATGGTTCTTGCTGTTTTGTATGGCCTCAGATTAAGAATAATAAGGGGGTCAACTGACCCTAGTATCCAGGACATTACCCGAAGCGTCCTTGACCTTCCATAAAGACAATTTTGTAGCATCAGTAGGGGCTGGATCACTCCCATCCACATGACCCCACAATTCTTTTCTTGTGACAAATACTTGAAACTGAAATTCCCAAGCAGAATAATTCTTCCCAGTAAATCGGACACCAAACAGATCAGAATTGTTTGACATCTTTGTAGTGATGCACAAAAAATCACAGAACAAGGAGACTATAAACCTCGGTGACAAACCGAGAACCAAACCAAAAGAACCAAGAAACTAAGAGTCCTCTGTATCTAGGACTGATTGCAAAGAGCCAGGAGACCGAGAGTCCTATGTATCTAGGACTGATCCAGAATAACCCAGAAACCGAGAACAACAAGAAAGAACCTGATTTTGGAATACAAATTCAAAGGTATAGCTCTGATACCATGTCAAATTGGCTGAATGAATCCCCTTTACATGAGAGTCCCGTCCCTTAAATAGGAAGGAATCCTGATTTACATCAATCCTGATTTACATCACATTCCTATAATTTAGGCCTAAATTATAGGAAGATACTTATCCTATAATTACACTCCTATTTTAGCTGTATTTCTATCAATAATAACTACTGCCTCTGCTAACAAATAAAACATGTACATCAACTTCAGTGAACAAAATTGACTTGACCAAGAACCCAAGTTTGTGCGAATTCCTGTGTAGGTTACGAGGCTGTGCTGCCTCTCTAAAGATCAAATATCAAACCATCCCTTGTAGTTCGCAGAGACTGTGCAATGAATGGTAGAAAGCCCACTTGTTCCAAGCCTCTGTGGAGCTTGGAGCTCAGAAAGCTCATCCATTGGCTAGCAATCATCATGCTCGTGTGTATCGTCTCTATCAGCCATCATAGGCAAAGAGGGGTATAACTCTGGTTGGGGGAATAGCAGCTTCAGACGAAAGGCATCAACTCCATTCAAGTAATAGTGAAAGAGTCGTTTTGCTCTAATAAAACCAAGACGGCCATATAGTGCAAGTGCTCCTTTATTTGTAACTTCTGCTTCCAATGTTACCTTCGAAGAGGAAAGAGAAAAACACAACACAATAAAAGATCAACAACTAGCATTTCATCTTCCCTATAGTAAAGAAAGTGATATGCTTGAATACACAAATATAATGTTGGGATATGCTAAATCATAAGCAAATAGGGGGAAATGTAGGTAGTTATTTAATGGACCATATTCTTTAATGTGGCATGCTTGTGTTCCAGAGTGGACCACTTATCACCAGTTAAGGTGGAAAAACAGTCAAATAATCATGCAGTTCATTTGAGCTGTTCTGATATCCTAAATTAAAGTCATAGCAGTTTATTCAGATTCTATATTCTCTCCCACCTTTTCATTCTATGTTCTTTGCCTGATATGAGGAATGATAGCAAATTCATGCATCAAGGTGAAATAACTAGAAATAGAATTAACACATCATTCAAAAACACAAGGAATATCAGCAAAGTCAAGGCCTCACAAATTATTGGCTTCTTGGGACAATATTTAAGTTCATTCAGAACTATGATACTGCAGCAAAGCATGGAGTTGCGTTTACATTGAATGAAACCATATTCCTTTCTCAGCAGCAAATTTCCATTGATCTCATTTTTTTTTTCCATGGAATCATTCTTTTAATTTTTTTTCTCACAATTTCAACCTCGAGATAATGAAATGAAAATTTCTGGGACATTTCAATTTAACCATATCAATATATCAGCTGCAAGTCCTAAATTGGTCACGTAGGTGCAATCAGTCAATGCAAGTCAAAATCATCACACATGACATGTAATATTTTGGACTTCTAGCAGGGAGCATAACCTGGCAGCACATTAACAACATAATTCATTGTTTGCATGGACTACTATCCGTGTGCAGGGATACCTCCAAGGACTGGCTCACTTAACCATAATAAAGATTAAAGCAAGAGGAGAGATGGAATTGAAATAACACATGCAGCATGAGGTAACTAAGAGGAGAGATGGAATTGAAATAACACATGAAGCATGAAGTGTCTAAGAGACATGGTCTTACTACAGAGTAATGCACAAACACCAAGAAATTTCAGAAGAAAAGGTTTTTGGAGGTGTGAATAAAAGATACGGCATCACCATTTACACACATGCCAAGTTGCCAGTCAAACTCGAGAGGAAAGCTTATTTTTCCCTTTGGTTTGAGATCAAAGAGCACAATGGAGTAGAAAGGAAAACTATTTCTACTCTCCTATAATTGGCAGTGAAGGTAACCACTCAAGCAGTTTCATAATTCTCCTTTGTTTCCCATGCTGTTTCAAGCCCCAAACAGAGCTCCAACGTTTGGTGTTAATGCTTAGGATATGTAGTTATTTCTACTTTCCTATATGCTCATTTGGTACCATGGAAAGTACAAATAAAGCTTGAGGATAAAAAATCCGTACTTCCTTTGTGATATACTTGTATGAATAATGCTACATTTAGATGAGTACAAACCAAAAGGTACAACAACTAAAACTCGACAAACCTCTTCACATCCCGATTCCATCATCACTTGAATAGATCTGGTAACAAGTTCAGTAGCTGCAGTATGGAGAGAATTGCACTGGAAATTACAACGTACTACACAATACAATTAACAAGAAAAACATGATATATCAACACAAAGCCTAAAAACTATCAAAGCCCACATCCAATCCTTTGTAAATGCCATCCCAAGAGTAGGAAAACAAAGAATGGACCTTGAGTTCAAATAAAATGCAGCCAGTTTATTATACACATAATCATTCCAAACATCCATATTTCTACCATTAATGTTATCAATGCATGTCCAATTTCTTGAAAACCCTCACCCCCTTTCCTTTCTTGTTTCCAATAGATCTATAGTACATTAAAAACCAATCCAAGATTCACATATATAATCCAACACAACCTAAAACTGTGCACAAAATCCCAATATGAAAAAAGAAGAAGCCAGTACCAATGCCTCTTCCTCGATAAGGTTTGATGACAACTAACATAGCAATGTAACCTCTAAAAGTTGAATTCCGATGATCCCCCATCTTACAAACAACAGTCCCTACACATTTGCCTTTGTGAAACGCCTGAAATTGAAAACCCACCAACAAAAACACAGTTACAACACCAAAAAAAAATCCCAACAACATAAAAGAAGAAAAGAATCACACTTACCAAGAAAGAAAGTTGTGGCCAAAGATAAACAAAGTAACGGTAGGTGAAGATGGAGTAAGGCTCACTAAGTTCTTGATCGACAAGATTCATGATTAATGGTAGGTGATGCTCACCACCATAGCTAACGTATTCAATCTCTGATGCATCGAATTCTTCTTTTTTCTCTCTTTCTTGAGCTTCGTCCATTGGTGTCCTTCTGTTTCTTGACGACTATAACCGAAGGGTTCTACTTCTTGTTTGAAAATGTAGCAGCTTCCTATTAAAAAAGATTCCCTTCGGCCCTTTCTACTTCTTTAGCTGGACTCCTTTGGGTATTGCTTTGTGTTGGGCTTACGAGCATTATCCATTTCTGGATTTCGTAACCAATTCAGTTTAATCTTTACACTATAAATTTGGAATGAGATTTAAAAATCAATTACAAAAATTAAATTCTTATAAATATATGAATTCAAATATGAATGAATTGTTTAAGATTTGATAAAAAAATATTATTTTTTAAAGAAAAACGTAAAAAAGTTGAAAATAATGTTTTTTTAAAGAAAAAGTTGTAAAAAGTAGAATATAGAAAAGAACACAAAAATATATTAAGATTTTTTTAAGAAAAACTTGAAACTAAATATAAATATAATGTAGTAGTAAACTGAATAGTAAATACTACTTGTGGGATTAAAAGAAAAGGTTCAAAATTGAAGAACACAAATCCTAATTGAAGGCAAGTTTAATTTACTATTTTTTGAGAATTTATTTATTTATTACAAAGTAATAAGCAGCAAATAATTCTCATTTTAACCACGCTATAAATGCCCCCACCAAAAAAAAAAAAAAAACAATGACAGATACCAAAACCAAATAAGACGGGGACCGGCGACACAGAAATCAAAGGTGAGAAAGGTGGAATCTTTAGTGGAATTTGTGAATTGGGCTAAACAATGTTTTCTTTTTGAATGCTCTTCAATTTTTTATTTAATTGTTTCACATTGTGTTCATTGGAATCAATCTTTATAATTTGTTCTTTCTTGCTTTTTCACGAGACTATTATATTCTTGACAAAACTTCTAGTCATTAAATTGATTTTTAATTTTATTGAAATTTATGTGATTTTATTATTTTTACAAAATTAAAAGTTAAGAAACCAAAATGGAAGAAGAATAAAAGAGTCTAGGTTTTTTTGTTAAATTTTATGTTTTGGTTTTGTCAAAGTTACATTTTAATCCCTTCTAATTTGGGGATTGGATGTTATGGTCTGATAATTTTTTTTCATCTTGATCTCTGGTTTGAGAGATGAGAGAAAGAGAAACATTGAAAAATGATGATAAAATAAAAAAGTTTTTGATTGCCAAGATTATGACCATAAAAAAATCATTCTTGGTATAAACGGGTTTCTTTCGATGAGAAAAGTTACATTTAAGTGTTTTCTGTCATTCATCTTACCTGGAAAAAATAGATTCAAGTTCTTTTAGATTTTTTTGATTTAGTTTTTTTTTGTCTTTTGAATGGTTTAAGGATATTTTGGAGCTGGTAAGTGGTTTATAAAAAATTTTTATAGTATTTTTAGATGTCAATGAATTAAAAATTAAATTATTATACCAACCCTATATTTTTCCAGCTATCGTTATAATAGCAAGTTTTAGATGATCCAACCATTAAGTGAATTATTGTTTGCTTAATAATAAAAGAAATATAGGTTGCCTACCACTGTGCATTGTACACTCACAAAGGGAAAAAAAAAGAGGACCCAAGCATGTCTGCTATTTATTTAAGATAGAAGGACACTAGAAGAAAGATTGTCCAAATAAAGGCAACAAGGACAACAAAAAAGGATGAACCAATTATGAATATTGCATGAGATGAAGATGAACAAGACTCTTCATTCATGGTCTCATCACCATAAAACCATTCCAGTGAATGGGTTTTTAATTTTAGATTTTCCTATCACATGTGCCCCAACAAACACTTGTTCTCAAGACTTAAAGAGTTCGATGGAGGAGTTATGTTGATGGGTAATGATGATGTTTGTTACACCATTGCGACAACCCTTGATTGATTTCGGTTTTTTTTGTGTGGAAAAAGGAGTCACCACCTAGTATTTTAGTCACTAGGAACCCTAACTGGTCTTTTAGAGATTCTAAGGCAAGGGACTGGTTGCGTAAAGGAAAAGTATTAGCACCCCTAGTACGCCCTACCTAAGGTAAGCTGCTTGGTGTTTGGTTTGCTTTATAATTGCTATGGTGTTGGTGTTTTTCTAATCCCATCAGTTTTTCTAGGTTTGATTCAACTAAATTTATTAAGATAGAAATCCAAGGAGATTCCATGTGCTTTAAAAGCTTATTTTCCCTTAGTATTTTAAGAGTTTGCAACTCGTAAATTGCAAGGAGGAGGGACAAAAATTAAAAAATTTAGGGCGCTTTAAAAGCCTATTTTTGCCTTAGTATTTTAAACTCTCACGGGTCATAAACCATGGAGTAAAAAATTGAAATGTCCTCGATTATAATCAAGGCTTTTTTCAAGGATGTATGATGACTTATTATTTCTAGAAAATTATTTTGGATATTTTCCACTTAAGATTTCTTTATCCAAATATTAACAATGAATAATAACAAGTTATTTCTAATAATATTTTGGATATTCATCCCTTTGAGATTTCTTTATCCAAACATTAATGGTGAACAATAGATTAATTCCCTCCAAAATAAAATTTTTATTTTTTTGGGAATATTGGCCAATACCCTTTGGAGTTTTACAAACATGTTGTAAAATCCGGAAATACAAGAAAATATTTTTTGTTGTGTTTAAGAAATCCATGCGACACATTTTTGAAACTTCCAATATTTTTTGTATAAAAAAGAACGTTCAAAACATGTTAGGGTATTGGCCGTATGCAACACACAAGAAAACATTTTTGATATATATGTATATTTGTCACATTGCGTCGAAAACCAGGTATTCTAAATACAAAATTGATATTTTTTACAACATAAAAAAAATTTAGACCTTAAATAAATATGCCAGAAAATCATAAATCTCTCTCTTTTATTTTTTTAAAAGAAAAAAACAGTAGGTTTGGCTGCAAGTGACCCGACTGGACACAAAAAAAGGGCGCAGTCCTCTCAATGAACAAAGTAAAATGCATGCAAAGAGCCCACGTTACTGTTCAAGTGGGTTAAAATTCACTTGAACAATGCAAACACAAAGCAAAAAAATGCATGGTGTGAGAGGTGAAGAGAACAGACCTAGGAACGGAAGCGAAGAAGCTGCCTTGACGTTGAAAGCGTGATGGTTGATCGGTCCGTTTCATCTGTTTCAAACCTTTTCCTCTTGTTCTATATTTGCGTCTGTTTTCTGATTTTTTCTTTCCTCTGCGTCTTCGTCACCCTCTCTCCCTGGTTCCTGCACTTTCTCCTTCCCTATTCTGCAGATGTTATATGCAAAAAAATGAAAGCAAAGACCGAAAAGGCAGTCCCTGCTTGTCTATGGTTTCTCTTTCTTTTCTTGTTTTTCCTGCCTTTTCTTCTCCTTCTTCTCTTCTACTGCTTGCCTTCCTGATCTCCCAACAACGCAAGGATGAAGGAAAGAAACTCCTTCGTTCTCTGTTTTTTTCTCTCCTACTCACTGCCTCTCTTATGTTTTTTCTTGTCTTTCTTTTCTTATTTTTTCCTCCACTCCTCCTTTCCTTTTCTTTTCTTTCCCCGTTCAGTGAAGTCTTCACAGTAACCAAAGGATGAAAGAAAAGGCCTCCCCCCCCCTTTTCTGCGTTGTGGCCTGTTCTGGGAGCCAAAACAGAAGCCGGTTGGGAGGGGGGGCGCTCCTCTAGAAAGGGTTTAGATTTGGCCCTTTTTCTCCTCTCCTTTTCTCCCTCTTTTCTGTCCTGCTTCCCTTCTTTTTTTTTCGTCCCTTTCTTCTCCCAGTAGAGGAGGCTTATAACCTAAAACGCAGCTCTATTTAGAAAATAAATATTACATTAACTCTAGGGTGTAATCTCGGGTGAGTGGAAATAGGAAACCAAAATATTTTGATTCTGATTCTGTGATCATATCTGATTTCTTTCCAGTATTTTAGAGGATGGTGCGACTCCTTTCTTTCCTTCCAAATCTGGGATCATGAGACACCAGCTGTTTCCTTTGAAATGAGGCAATAAAAACATGGCCTGGAGCTCTCCAATCCAGCAAGAGAAACGTGGAAACCAACAAGAAATTTGCAAAGAAAAAGAAAAGAAATCAGATGGGTAACGGTGCATGCTGCAAAGTCTTATTTTCCTTATTCGGTGTGGTAGAAATCCTGTCATTTATGATGATCCAGCCCCCCTCTCCAGATTCCAATATCCTTCTTCAATTAAACCCCTCATTTTAGCACTTTTCAATTTAGTCCTTGGTCCAAAAAAATCCTTCAAATAAGACCTGCGAACTTGGGCTAAACCCTTTTCGCGGCAGGATTCTCTACTTTCACATTAGATATTCAAATGAGAATATCTTGAGCTTTTGATATTGAAATGAAGTGATTCAAAAGCTCAAATTCATCTACACGTCCAGGACTACAACTTTGATGAAGGATTCGAAGTGAGATAAAATCGTTTTAGAGAATAGAATCTGGCAGTAATCTGGTTGGTCAAAAAGGGTCTCGTGATCTAATTCAGAAACTGACAACGTCGAGCATCCCGATATGACTGGGAGTATGACCTAAGAACAAATCAATAAATTTTGTGATGGAAATAGAGTCTTTAGTGCAAATCAATATTTAAGGTCAAGATCCTTCTCGCGACAGAATTCTCTGCTTTCACGTTAGATATTCAAACGGGAATATTATGAGCTTTTGATATCAAAATCAAGCGATTCAAAAGTCCCAAATTCATCTACACTTGTAGAGCTACAACTTTCATGAAAGATAAAAATGAGATAAATTCCTTTTGAATAACAGAATTGCAACCAAACTCGGCTGGAAACCTTCTCGCGGCAGGATTTTATGCTTTCACGCTAGATTTCAAACAGGAATATCTTCAAATCAAGCAATTCAAAAGCTCAAATTCATCTACGTGTCCCAGACTAAAACTTTGATGAAGGATTTGAAGTGAGATAAAATCGTTTTAGATAACAGAATCTGACAGGAATCTGGTTGGTCAAAAAGGTTTTCTTGATCTGACAATGCCAAGCATCCAAATCTGACTGAGAGTCTACCCTAAGAACAGTGACCCCTAGGACCCAATAAAGGTATAGGTCAATTCTTGAACATGTCATGAGTGATAAAAATAGGTAGGATGGTCAAACCAAGTCAGAATTAGAGCCTAAGTTAGAATAAAACATTACGACAGCAGCAGAATCAGTTTTTTTAAAAAACAAATGCAAATTCTGAGGGATTTATATGAAGACTCCTTATTAGCCTAAGAAACCTGATGCTTTTGGCATCAAAGGAGGAGGATACAAAGAGTAGAAAACAGCTCAAACAGGGTTTGAAAAAAATATTTCTTTCTCCTTTGTTTTTGTCAATTTTTCAACAAACACATGCACTTGATTTTAAAAAAATACACACCATCTTCATCACTTGAGGTCTAAAAATGAGTTGAGAGAAACTCTCCATGTCACAATAAAATCTAAGATTATGACTTTTCTCTCTTACTTTCTATCTTTTCCTAAGGGTAGATAAAGGACCATCTATTAGCTTTTGAGATTACCTTTATCTCCATGTCACAGTAAAATCTAGGATTATGATTTTTCTTTCCTACTTTCTACCCCTATCTTAATGTGCAGATAAGGTTGAACAAGTGGCGATAATCTATTGGTTCCTTGGATTACTTGGTCACCATGTCACAAGAAAATTTAAAATTCTCCTTTCATTTGCTCACATTGTAATATTGGTCCTTTCTCATATTTTTTTTGTTTTTTAAAAAACTGAAATTTGTAATTATAATATGTAATTATAATTCCTAGCATAATGCATATTTGCGGGCAAGCACAACAACTCAAGAGCAAAGCAACTCGATGAAATAGCGAAAGAAAAAGACTTGAAGGACTGAAATAAAATAAAACCAAAAAAAAGGGATGAAAAAAGTAACCGCACTCTGGATTTCACACACTCGGGTCAATCATATTACCCAAGTGTGTGACACGGAGATGATCATTATAAAAAACATGGTTCTAGTTTCATTCTTTGTTGAGTTCGTTCCTGGAAGTCTTTTCTCTTGTTGATCTTTTTTTTTTAAAAAAAAAGAAAACTAAAAAAAACTTTGACCGATCATAGCTTAGGTTAATTATATTTGTTGTTGGAAGCGAGCTGGTATCATCCATGGAGGCGTCTAAGTGATTATCCTGAACCTTTCATTCGTTTCTTTCTTTGCTAGGTGAGTACTTTTACACATTTTTTTATTTGTTTGTCACTGTCTCTATATTATCTTAATTATGTCATCAAAATGCATTTTTAACGGGAACTAATGCTTTAACTCACAAGAGTCCGTTAGAATCCATGTAAACTATTTTATAGTTATACTTATACCTTGCCTTGTTGCTTTTGAAGCTGGATTCCATACAGAGCTAAAGGCCTTCTCCTCTTCCTCCTCCCGCTATTTCATTGAACACTCAATACCAGTGCTTTTCGCACATATTTTCCCAAATTAAGGTAATGAAATTCCTATTCCCATTCTCTTTAAGCCTCTTTTACTTGTGGTGACTCACTCTCACGTTCTGTATCCTTATTTCTTTGACTTTCAGACCTGTGGAAAATGGCTCTCGAAAGTGCTGGTGGATCCATTATAGCTATGCTAGCAGAACTCATGGTGGAACCAGTAGGAAGGCTGTTCCGTTGCATGTTCTGTTTCTACAATTTTGTTGAAGAATTCAAAGAACGAAAGGAGAACCTTGCTTTAGCACTAGATGGTCTGCAAAAAGAAGTCGAAGCTGCTGAAAGGAATGCTGAAGAAATTAAGAAGGATGTCAAAAAGTGGCTGGAAGATGCAAACAACGAAATTGAAGGTGCGAAGCCGTTGGAAAATGAAATAGGAAAAAATGCGACAATTCAAGTTAAGCAAGGCACTGGCCAAGAAGTCGGAGACTTTCACAAAACTTGGAGAAACAAAGTTTACAAAAGTGGCCGACAAACGTCCTCCTCAGCACATAGAATTTCTAACATCAAAGGAATTCACGCCCTCAAAATCGTCAGAGTCGCAGCTTTTTGATGAAGTTTTGATGGCTACGGTGTCGCAGAATCCAAATGTCATAGACATTCAGAACCGAATGGCAGATATGTTAGGTTTGAAAATTGAAGAAAACAGTAAAGAAGGGAGAGCAGATCGATTACGGCAGAGACTGAAGAAAGTGGAGAAGATGCTTATAACCCTGGATGATGTTTGGAAACATATTGACTTGAAAGAGATAGGGATCCCATTTGGTGATGATCACAAGGGTTGTAAAATTCTTCTAACAACACGTCGTCGAGACATATGTTCTTATATGGTGTGCCAGCAAAATGTGTTTTTAGGTCTCTTTTCTGAAAAAGAAGCATGGGATTTATTCAGAATCAATGCAGGTTTAGATGATGGGGACTCTACCTTGAACAGAGTGGCAAGGGATGTTGCGAGAGAATGCCACGGCTTGCCTATAGCACTTGTGACAATGGGAAGGGCTCTAAGAGATGAATTTGCATTTACGTGGAAAAGAGTGTCTAAACAGCTCAAAAACTCTCAATTTCCGGACAAGGAACAAATTGAAGAAAAAAATGCATATGCATGTCTTAAGTTGAGCTACGATTATTTGAAGTCCAAGGAAACCAAGTTATGTTTCCTGCTATGCTGTTTATTTCCAGAAGATTACAACATTCCAGTCGAGGACTTGACGAGATATGCACTTGGCTATGGGTTACATCAAGATGGGGAGCCCATTGAAGATGCAAAGGAACTAGTTCATGTGGCAATCAAAGACCTCAAAGCTTGTTGTTTGTTGTTGGGCACTGAAACTGAAGAACATGTGAGAATGCATGACTTGGTATGTTGCTATTCAGATAGCATCATCAAAAGAATATGGATTCATGGTATTGGAGAAGTGGCCAACGAGTATTGAAAGCTTTGAAGGTTACACAACAATTTCGTTAGTGGGCAATAAACTAGCAGAACTTCCTGAAGGATTGGTATGCCCACAGCTCAAAGTTCTATTATTAGAAGTGGATTCTGGTTTGGATGTTCCAGAGAGGTTTTTTGAAGGGATGAAAGAAATTGAAGTTTTGTCTCTGAAGGGAGGGTGTTTGTCATTGCAATCACTTGAACTCTCAACGAAACTTCAATCGTTGGTGTTGATCTCGTGTAATTGCAAGAACCTCATTCGGTTGAGAAAGCTGCAGAGACTTAAGATTCTTGGTTTTATACATTGCTTATCCATTGAAGAATTACCTGATGAAATAGGAGAGCTCAAGGAGTTAAGGTTGTTGGATGTGAGAGGTTGTCAATGGCTAAGAAGGATCCCTGTGAATTTGGTTGGAAGGTTGAAGAAGTTAGAAGAGCTGTTGATCGGGGATGGCAGCTTTGAGGGATGGGATGTTGTTGGATGTGACAAGCACAGGAGGAATGAATGCAAGCCTAACAGAACTAAATTCGTTGTCTCAGTTAGCCGTATTATCATTGAGGATACCGAAGGTTGAATGCATTCCCAGAGATTTTGTTTTTCCAGTTAGCCAATTATGGATACCCAACCTCGACAAGATTAAATTTGGCTGGTACATCCTTCAATGCGAAGACATTTGAGCAATTGTTTTTACATAAATTAGAATTTGTAAAAGTGAGGGGTTGTGGGGATGTTTTCACTCTGTTTCCAGCAAGATTGCGGCAAGGTTTAAAAATCTAGAGGAGGTGATTGTTGACAGCTGTAAATCATTGGAAGAGGTATTTGAATTGGGTGAGGCTGATGAAGGAAGCAGTGAGGAGAAGGAGCTGCCGTTGCTGTCATCTTTAATAACGTTACAGCTGTCAAAGTTACCTGAGCTCAAATGCATATGGAAGGGGCCCACCAAGCATGTCAGCTTCCAAAGTCTTGCTCATCTGTATTTGATTTCTCTCGACAAACTGACATTTATCTTCACACCGTCCCTCGCTCAAAGTCTGCCAAAGCTAGAAAGCCTTCACATAAGTAAATGCGGTGAATTGAAGAATATTATCAGAGAAGAGAATGGTGAAAGGGAAATAATTCCAGAGTCTCCTGGCTTCCCAAAATTAAAAACTATCATCATAGAAAAGTGTGGTGAACTGGAATATGTCCTCCCTGTCTCTGTGTCTCCAAGCCTTCTAAACCTGGAAAAGATGCAGATTTTTAAGGCTCATAATTTAAAGCAAATATTTTACAGTGGAGAAGGAGATGCACTCACCACAGATGGCATCATCAAGTTCCCTCGACTAAGTAAATTGGATCTTTCTTCCAGATCAAATTACAGCTTTTTTGGTCCAAAGAATTTTGCTGCCCAATTGCCTTCTTTGCAAATTCTAAAAATTGATGGCCACAAAGAATTGGGAAATTTGTCTGCACAGCTCCAAGTACGTCCTTTATATTCCTCCAATATTTTTTTTCCTTTTTAATTTAAATTATCAACTTCAATACATGTTGATTTCTTCCTTTAAATTTCTGAAACTGAAGTAATTGATGAGCGGAGATAAATCCTTTAGCCATCCACTAAATTTAAAAGGAGTTGTCTAACTGTATCATTTCTTGTCTCTTGATAGAAATTAATTATTAGGAGTTGTATTAACCTTTTATTCACAAAAATCTAATTATTATTAGGAGTTGTCTAACTGTACGATTGTCAACCTTTTTTTTATTAAATAAAAGTTTTGAATTCAATTTATAACAAAAAAAATTTAAATCAAAAGCTATTTTAACTAACATACTTAAAAAAAATTAAAATCAAAAGTTAAAAATATATTAAATCAATTTACAAAAGTCGTATCCCTCTCCTTTCCTAGAGTTATGAGATTCGGTTAAATGGAGAAGGGGTTGTTTCTGGTTTTGAGATTGAGAGATGGTGTCTTGAAAATTTGGAGGTTTGAAGCTTTATATTTTAAGTGATAGCTGATAAAAAATAAAATATTGAAGACTTCTATAGAAGAATTATAATGTAAACATTCAATTTCATGGAATCTAATGCTATTTAGAGGTTTTTCTTCATTCTTTAAAAATAGAATAAGGAAAACAAAAGTATGCATTTGAGGAAATTTCATTAGGAAGGAAGGCATTTTTTGGAGAAAAATATAGTAAATGGAGGGTGGTCAACACTAGTTAATAGATTTTTTAATTATCCATGATACTTAAAAGACTAAATAATTAATTATTGTAAGAAATGATGGAGGGCTTAAGAATGGAGGGCTTAAGAAGTAAGAAATTAATTATTGTAATGAAATGATATCCAGATTTTTCAATCTTTACGCTTTCCAAGTTTGAGTGAAATGGAGGCTCTTCCCCCAATTAATGGAAGTATTTGAAGAGGAAGATAAACCCCTTCAAAAACTTATGATTTCATATTCCCATGCCCTATTGCCATGTCTACTTATATCCTATGATTTCATATTCCCATGCCCTATTGCCATGTCTACTTATATCCTTTGGTTGATAAGTTTTTGGCTGAAGTATTGGGGACAATTCGATCATCTATTTACCAAAATTATACTTGGAAACATTATACTAGGAAACATCTATTTACCAATATATGTTACTTATTCCAAAGTGCACAAAATTTATTAGGAATTATATCCAACAAATTGGTACCTTTGTTTTCTTTTGATGCAGGGGTTGACAAATTTGAAAATATTACGTTTGGAATCCGTGCCTGACATGAGGTGTATATGGAAGGGTCTCGTGCTGAGCAAATTGACTACTTTGGAGGTGGTTAAGTGTAAGAGACTGACACATGTATTCTCATGCAGCATGATTGTCAGTCTAGTTCAACTGAAAGTCCTAAAGATATTGTCCTGTGAGGAATTGGAGCAAATCATTGCTAGGGATAATGATGATGAAAAGGATCAGATATTGCCAGGAGATCATCTTCAATCTTTATGCTTCCCCAATTTGTGTGAAATTGAGATTAGAGAATGCAACAAGTTGAAGAGTCTCTTCCCAGTAGTCATGGCTTCAGGTCTCACAGAGCTCCAAACACTGAGAGTAAGTAAAGCCTCTCAATTATTGGGAGTATTTGGGCAGGATGATCATGCTTCACTTGTTAACACTACTAAAAAATATAGGAATTAGCAACTAACTTCTCCGTTGCAATTAATACTAAAATCCGTTGCTAAAATAATTTAGTAACGAAATCAGCAATGGCAAATCTCGGATACAGATTTGTCGTTGCTGATTTTTTAGCAACGGATTTATCCGTTGCTGATTTGGCAGCAATGGAAATTTCGTTGCTTACAATCAGCAACGGATAATCCATTGCATATATTAGCAACGGATTTTCCGTTGCTAAAATTAGCAATGGAAAATCCGTTGCTAATATATGCAACGGATTGTCCGTTGCTGATTGATGAATTATTTACCATCAGCAACGGAAAATCCGTTGCTGAGTATATTAATTTTTTTTATTTATTAAAATAACTTTTAATTTGTTTAATTAATTATTTATGAATATTTTAAAAGTTGTAGAATATATAAACCAACATAAATTAATATTAAAAATAATTGTATCACTAATAAAAAATGGAATAAAAATAATATTCATATTATAAAAATTTAGTTAAACTTGCATTAATACAAATAAATCGAAATACAATAAAAAGAAACAACAAAAGATACAATCATGGTGCTGGTTGCAAAGACGAACCATGATATTGTGGATCGATACAAGATGGATCAGGATATAGTGATCGAGGTGTAGGTCGATAAATTAGTTGAGATGTGGGACCTATAGGTGTCATTATCTGGGGAGCCATAGGTGGCGGCATTGATGGTGTCAAAGGTGGTGGTATACCTTGGCCAATATTTGATGTCCCACCATGGTATCCAAGATTGTTCACAAGATATTCTTTCATGGAATCCATCTGCCGTTTCATTTCAAGAATAAAATCATATTTTTTCTTTATCTCCTCTTCTTTATTCTTAATCTCCTCTTGCAATGCTCTTAACGATGAACTGGGGGATATGATGACTCCACCGAGTAGGAATGTGATGAAGAGCTTGTACTAACTATAGATTTTGGCATACGAGATGCACCATAGACCCTACCCTTTGTAACTCCTCCTGAAGCCACACACCAAGCTGCTCCATCAAATGAAGGATGATTTTCCCGATTAGTTCCATACTTTGAAATCTTCTCCATTTTATAATTTTCCTACAAATAAAATACATGCAACAATAAATTCATTTGAATGTTAAATAATACTTAAGTTATATTAAGAAATAATCAAATAAAAATACATACAACCACTTTTTTAGACTTGTTGTCGACGAAGCTACCAGACTGCTTAGCACTTTGATGCAAAGCTGAAAAGACATCATCCCATGGAGGTTCTTTTCCACCAGCTTCCTCTTGCTTTCAAGATTAATAAATATTATACAAGATAAATATATAAATTTTAATTCATTATCTTAAGCATAAAAAAAAAAATCATTGCTAGGGACTGTGCTAAGCAAATTGACTACTTTGGAGGTGGTTAAGTGTAGGAGACTGACACATGTATTCTCATGCAGCATGATTGTCAGTCTAGTTCAACTGAAAGTCCTAAAGATATTGTCCTGTGAGGAATTGGAGCAAATCATTGCTAGGGATAATGATGATGAAAAGGATCAGATATTGCCAGGAGATCATCTTCAATCTTTATGCTTCCCCAATTTGTGTGAAATTGAGATTAGAGAATGCAACAAGTTGAAGAGTCTCTTCCTAGTAGTCATGGCTTCAGGTCTCACAGAGCTCCAAACACTGAGAGTAAGTAAAGCCTCTCAATTATTGGGAGTATTTGGGCAGGATGATCATGCTTCACTTGTTAACGTTGACAAGGAGATGGTGCTTCCTAATCTGTGGGAGCTGTCGCTAGAACAATTATCAAGTATTGTCTGTTTGAGTTTCGGATGTTGTGATTTCTTATTCCCTCGTTTGGAGAAGTTGAAGGTGCATCAATGTCCAAAGCTGACCACAAAATTTGCTACTACACCAGATGGTTCAATGAGTGCTCAATCAAAGGTGCTGCTGATTTGACTTGATTTCTTGCCTCTCTTTTAGTGTGTTTGTTTCTTGTTTCGCTCAATAATAAGATTTACAAGTTAAAATGATCATGCCATGGTTGAATTGGTTTACAGGTATCTGAAGTAGCTGAAGATTCAAGCATTAATAGAGAGTGGACCAGAAATAACGGGTGGAAAAAAGTAGATGATGATGATGATGGGTCAGAAGAGGAAGAGGAAGATGGTGATGATGATGATGATGATGATTGCTAGTCTAATAATTCTTTCTTGCCCAAACCAGGTGATATAGCTGCAATTATTTATCCTCTCCTTTACCCTTAAATTTTAATGGTTGAATTAAATCATGGATTGTCTTTTTTCTTCATGTTTGCATCAGGCAAGGTTGGTTAGCTGTTACATGATTTCAAGGTTTGTTTACCCATGTAATGTAATGTCTTTGAGCTGTGGTGCTGCAAATATGTTTCTGATTGGTGGAAGTGATTCCTACTGTTTCATTGGCAATGGGATACAAACTGGCTTCACATTGTAACAGTCTTATTTACCATAGAACCCCCAAAAGACTTATCTATCCATGTGTGAATAAGGGTATCTGTTTGTATACCCATGTAATGTAATGTAATGTAATGTTGTGTGTGTAGTCATTACTGTGCGAACCTCAAAAAAACAATGTTGCTTGCCTCCAGAAGTTACCTCAAAAAAAACTGTATTTCATTGGCAATGGGATACAAATAATTCCAACTGTTTCATTGGCCCATTATCGTACAAGCCTCCAGAAGTAAGGGCGTATGTTTGCATGCCCATTTTTGTTTCTTTTGGTTTAATGTGTGGACTTTCATGCGTTCTCCATTATACGACTTGAGTATTTTCTGCATCAGCATGTTTTCTCTGTCAGTTTGATGTTCTGTTTCTATTGCATAATGCATTTTTAAAATGTTATTGTATGAGCATGTGAATATATTTGGGCATTCAAATCTCCAGATGACTGAGACTTGATGCTGAACTCTTTGTTCAAAAGTTTGATACTGATACCATGTTTTCCTAGCAGAGCAATCTCTTGTTGAATGGTTTTTTCGAGCAGATACCTTGCTGGCTTTCGCTAATTTTCTTTTTTCTTTGTAATTTTTCGATGAATATCTCTTTTCTTTCTCAACCTCAAGAATTAAAATACAAGATAAAGTTTTGTATCAAAAATTTACCTTGCTGGCATGGAGGTGCTGACACAATTTGTTTTTTTTAGGCCTTCTATTTTTTTTTTTTTCGTGTTTCAGTTTTGGTCTTTTTATTTTTATTTTTTCTAAAAAAATATAATCGATTTTTTTTTCCGTAAAATCGAGCACCAATCCAATGATGCAGCTTTTTATTTAGTTCTAGATGCTCATATAAAATTATCAATTTTTGATCAATTAACACAACATTGAAAGATCAAAAGCAAAAAACAAAAGGCAAAGTTGACACCATATTTTTTTTAAAAAAAAATTGATTTTTTATTTGTTTCAATTTTGATCTTCTCATTTTCAATTTCTTACAAACAACAAATTTATTTTTTTTTTTTAAATTGAGCATCGTTCTAATATCAAGATGTTTTATTGAGAGCAAGATAACGATAACCATAAAAAAGGCAAATAAAAATACATTACCCATCTCAAATCTTAATCAATTCATCATAAAAAATCACTGAATAAAAAAAGGATAAAAAAAGAGAAAGTAAACATTATGTGAATTCACAATATTTTCTCTCGGAGACTATATTGTTTCAGCCGATCTCTTTTAGGTTTCTATTAATATATTTATTTATTTAATGTTTTTTTTTTAATAATGAATAGGTAAGTCATATCTAACTAATAATATAACACATTGCTTCCTACATCCACATGTACTAAAAAGACACTCACTATAGCCATATTAGTAGTTATTTGACTCGCACTTTATTATAGGTTAGAAATTTTTTTAAGCAAAATAAATAAATATGAATTCTTTTCAAATGTATTTTTAACAAAAAAAAAACCCTAATCATATATACAAAAAAAGGTATTGACGTGTTTATTTAACTCGCTTTGCTATGGGTTAGATAATATTTTCCAATACAAAAGAATGGATGTATAAGTGTTGTTAATGTATTTTTTGATATTGAGAGAAAAAAATATAATTGTGAATAAAAAAAGTTGATGTTTACATATAATAAAATAAACTGGAGATCATATATGTTAATAAATACAAAAACAATTGTCAACGTAACGTGCCACATGTAGGAAGTTAATTTTTAATGTAGTAGAAAAATAGGACGGTGTTTCAAATGCATTTCATTGTATTATGATTCTCTTAATTGAGAAATGTGAAACAAAATCAATCTTAAAAAAATATGAACTAATAAACTAATAAAGAGTTATTAATGCCAATTAAATTATAAAATAAAATGATAATCATTTTAATAAAAGTAAAAGATAGATAAATATAATATTTAACCTCAACTTTTCCCTTAATGCACACTTTTCTTCTTCTTTTTTCTTACCAAGAACAAATAATTTTTATTTTTATAAATACATCATGAAAATAAAGTTTATTTATATAAAACATCAAAAAATTATATTAGAGATATTAAACAAATAAAAGATAAGTAAAAGATAACCACTATTTAAAAAAGACTAAATAAACTATCAAAACATTTAGAAAGAAAAAGCATTAATTTAAATATAAATTCAAAAATTCATTAAAAGGTACATATAAAAATATCAATTAAAAAACATAATTAGAAAAAAATAAAGAAATAGGTTAGGTGTTTTTAGGCCTATCAAGTCAAGCTTGCACATCAAGCCCATTTTAAAAAGGGCTAGCTTACAGGAGCCTTATTTTTTAATTTGAAAATGCCAAATGTTTTAGAAAAAAGATAAAGGGAAACAACATGTCACCTACTGAGACTTTCAAGTTCTTGACTATTAGAGGGGTGGCTAGAAAATCATGTAGGGTGTTTTTTGACCTAAAAATGCAAATTTAAACAAAGTTCACACCAAAACATCTAAGAATAGTCCTTATAATGTAAATAAACCAATAAATTAGCCCAAAAAATCATAAAATTTTTGGAAATTTCAAGAGCAAAAAACACCTCAATAGAACTCTCTTCATCAAATGGAACCTATTAAGACCAAAATTGATCATTTTATTTATGAAAATCAGTGTCAACCGAGACTCTCTCTAACATTATAATCCAATGACTTTCTGTCTCCTCTCTCAAACTAAGGAATGAAAAAAATTGAGAAATGAAGTTGTGGACTAAAAATAAAATGTGGGAAATCTTAAGGGACCAAGAAGTCATTATTAAAAAGTAGGAGGACCAAATTGAACTTTTGGCTTCAATCTTAAAACTACCACCTTTTTATGCTTTTTTTCTTTCACTTTGGTTATTTGTGTTTAAATTTGGCTCTTCTTTAACAAATTTACTCAAATTGTCAATCAATTTAGACCTATAAGAATAAGATGAAAAAAACATTGTGGCAATCCACAACGCCAAGTGAATAGTGGTGTGAGAATAATATTTTACCCACACCTTTTAAAGTTTCTTATAATTATAAATTTATAAGAATATCTTCAAAAATAAAAGCACAGAATGTAGAGTTCTCATTGTCATAACTCATTTCTGGGGTATTCCTCAAATTCATTTCTTTTCTTTATAAATAAAAAAATATAATAAATAAAATAAGGACTGACATTTTGGCAAAAGCAAGCTGGGAGGATTTCAAATTAAGCTACAACTTTGGATGAGATTAGGAGCCTAAATGTACCTCATTACACCCAAAACTAAAGAAACAATGCAGATTCAATGACAAATTAAATTATTATTAGACGAATCTACTTAAAAATCAAGCCTAAAGACATAATTAGATTTTAATAGGCCAATTTGATTTAATCATGGGCCAAATTGAAATTTAATTATGTTTAAGAATTAATTTGGGTCCAATTAATGGATTTAATTAGGTGCAAGGACGTAATTATACTTTAAATGAGTCGAATTAATTTTTTTTAGGGGCTTAATTGGTGAAACATTAAGTTTTGGAGCCCAATTTGGGCTTAATTGACAAGGTTGGAATATTAGGAGATAAAATTTAATTTTTACCAAGTCAATTGATTGAAATCGTTGGTAAAATCGCAAGAAAATCAAAGTTTTGTGGTAAGTTAATGGTTAAGTTGAAGAAATTCACAACCAATGATCAATTTGTAAATGACACCGAACTATAAGGACCCAATTGATTAAAATCAGGAATAAAATTAAAGAAAATTTAAAGTTTAATGGTCTCTTGAGGGTCAACTTGTATAAATTTGAAACCAAGGACTAATGTGAAAAACAAACTGAAATCTAGGGTTGATGTTGAAGTTTTTCAAGGATGAAATTGCATAAAATTGAAAGTTTTAAATCAATCAAGGTGTAATTGAAAGAAATAAAAAATCAAAGAACTAAATTAAACTTGATCAAAATAGCCGGTTTTCTCTGAAATCTTAAAAAGATAAAAAAATAAATTAAAAATTCAAAAAATAAATTTTCACTTCAAAAAATGTTTTGTTTTACATACGACCAAATCTTAAAAAGTTTTTCACATGTATTTTCATATAAAAACAAAATTTGTATCTTTCTCATATTTTAAAAATACAAAAATAAATATCATAATCAGTTTATGATTATCTATGAGAGTTTGATGAAAATACAAAAAAAACCATAACAATCCTTATGTTTGAAATGTTAGGAATTAGTTGTATTTTGGAAATAAATGTGATGCTATAATATAGATTTCAAAACGGTTAGGATTTCACCCAATAAAATAAAAACTCTATCACGAAAGAAGATCTACTTTAGACCTTAGAAAAAACCAGAGAATAGAAACATAACCTAAAAAAAATTAAATAATAATATAGCATACCTTAAGTAGGATGTATTAAGGATAATGGTTTTTTCCTTGCACAACTAGTCTTTTATCGAAATATGGCAAGTTGATGAGATTAGGTGGATGATTAGTTCTAGGATGACTTGGTTCCTTAGAGCACCATTTGCAAGGTCAACTTTTCCTTTGAACATGATGAAAAACCGTGAGATTTTATTAGGAAATAAAAAGTTAGGATAAGGCAGATGACTACTTAGAGGTTGATAGTTAGGATGTGTTTCTTGAAGTAATTGCTTCGATGAAATTGACCTCAAATAGAGAATATTTACTCAAATGAATCTTATGGAAAATAACCATGCGTTTACTTCTTCCCATGTCAACCAAGAAATCTCTACCTTTAAAAGAAATATGAGGTAAACAATCAATTTCAGCACCCGATGCACACTTGCATTAAGTAGGAGATAAAAGAATCAACATTATTGTTATTATTATAAACTGAATTTTGCAAACTCATCCAAGCAAGAGTCATCAACATTGATTCCTATAAAAGAACTCTTAAAAAAATTAATGTGCAAGCCTGAGCATAGAGCAAACCACCTTAAGACTCTTTTAACTGACTGGAGGGCATGCAAAATAGCTGGCATAAAGTCAAGAGTGTCATCTATATATTGTAGGTGACTTAAGAAGTTATTAGAGTTAAAATCAATTCCCCGAAAGATGTTTGAGGTTGTCGCACGTTGAAAGAGAATAGATAAACCTTCAGCAGCAATATTAAAAAGAAAAGGAGATAAGGGATCACCTTGTCTAATACCTCGCCTCACTTTGAACTCTGGGGAAGGAGAGCCATTGACTAAGACTGAAACCTGACTAGTAGACAAGCAGGAGGAAATCCACCCTCTCCATTTAGCACCAAAACCCATGTAAGTCATCACCTCATCAATGTAATCCTATAGAACTGAATCAAAAGCTTTTTGGAAATCAACCTTGAATATGAGACTCGATCTTCGACTTCTTTTTAGATCATAAACCATTTCATTAGCTACCATAAAACCATCAACAATTTGTCTGTTTGCTATAAAAGCAGTCTGATTGTCACTAATCAAGCTACCTATTACTTGCTTTAGTCTGCTGGATAAAATCTTCGCAATAATCTTGTAAATACCATGGATCAAACTAATTGTAATAGTCCGACTATATGACTCGATCAATGTTAAAAGATTCCATCATATCCTCTTTATTTGAGGGTAAATTTTTTTTTTCAAAAATCGGCAGAGTTTCGTTTGCATTTAGGACATCCCAACTTATCGACTACTATCAGTTTACTCAATCAACCCATCATCACAAGGTCCTTTAATTCCGGACCTTATATCAAACCTCATAATTCCACCTCATACAATCCACACAATATATATATATATATATATATATATATATATATATATATATCCTACAAGTAAATTCAATATGAACATGATCCAACACATCATATCTGATAAGGGAATTTTTAGCATGTATATTTTCCACTATTCATGCTTGATTTTTAAATATTTTGGATATGTTGCACAAGAAAATTAGAATGTTGAATCTTTTTTTGAACTATTGACCTCGTGGGAAATTAATGTGTTTTCAGATATTAGGTTACTAAACAGGCAGGGCCCGACAGTGAAACTGAATAGTGATTCATTATGTGCTGCAAAATAAGCTATACAACTTAGTTCCAGATGTATGTTACCATTTTCAAATAGCTGAGATGAAGGTCTACAAAACATATGAAGGGCATATAACTCAGTTTTGTTGTTTCGAAGCCCAAAAAGCGAGTTGAAAAACAAGGATTAAACCAGCCCGAAATTCCTGCACTACACAGACTGTTTTGGTTTATAGCCCTTATCTCAACGCTCAGAGGTCCAAAAATTTTAAGATCAGTGTCGTTGGAAAGAAAAGTTGATTCTCTACAATTTCTCCAGAAATAGAGATCTTTGAATTCACACGTTTCCTACCTCAAATCTGACCCGCAATGTCTGGGTAGGAAGGAATTCAATGCAGAAAAGGAAACTTTCCTCATTACTGCAGGGGTAAAACAACCACATTATAAAAGAAGAGAAACAGGGTCTGAAAAACAGGGTGGAGACACTTAGAAACTCTATAACATAGTAAAGAAAAACAGAGGAGGCGGCACCAAACAGGAACAAAGAGAACAGAGGCAAAAATATTGAAGACGAGGAGGACACCTATCTCTTCCACTGAAATTCTCTGCTTTTGAGTGATGTTCATCGTATTAAGTTTGTTTCTCTTTAATTTAAATATGGAGTAGACTTTTATTCTGAGATTTTTGATGTAACCTTACTATGAATATGTGAACAATTTCTTCGATTGAATTATTTCTTTAAGATGTTGAGTATTTCATTCTATGTGTAATGCTTGCGTATGTTTGGCCAACATCTGCATGATTTAGAATTCAATTTGAAACTGAGAAGTGATGATTGTTTTAGCTATTGTTTGAAATACCTTAAAAAATCTATAGGATAGAGATATCCTAGGAACTTTTGTAATCGTTACAGGTTTTACAGTATTTAATTAATTTTGACAAGTTCAGAACTTTCGTAGAGTATATGAAATTTGTTTGTCAAAATAATTTATTGATGCTCGAGAGAGATTAATATTTACATTAGGAAAACCCGATTATCAACATTAGGAGTAATTAATTTAATCGAGAAAGTTCACATAGGCATAGTTACGGTACAATTGAATTCATTAATATTTAATCATTTGGTTGCTTTTTTTTTAATCATTAATTTTTGTTTCATAAACTATCTCATTCGATTCCTCAAATAGATCATAATTTAAAAGACTTTGGTAATTAGTAGTAATTTTTACAAATCCTCGTGGGACGATACTCTACTCATCACTTTATTACTTGTTACGATTCTTGCACTTGCGAAATTAATCAACAATATCATAAAATTTAAAGGAAAAGGAATACTAACATGCAAAGAAAGTATTTACAATATAAGAAGTGTTCTTAAATATTTCAAAATGGTTAATTACAGGAAAAGGAACATTTACAATATAAGAAGTGTTCTTATATTTTGCTTGTAAATCTTTTAAACCGAATTAACACTCATTTGTATATTCTTAATTGAATAATCTTATTTACTTGCATAAACTAGGTGACCTTGTAAGGTTTAATCCTGTAATTCATTTCCCGGCAATCCTATCATGGATGTCATTAGCCGGAGCTAATCGTGTAAATCATATCCCAAAATCATATCCCGGCAATCCTATCACGGATGCCATTAGCCGAACCTAATCATGTGAATCGTATCCCGGCAATAGCCGAAGCTAATCATATGAATCATTTCCCAGCAATCCTATCACGGATGCCATTAGCCGAAGCTAATCATGTGAATATCCCGGCAATCCTATCACGAATGCCATTAGCCGAAGCTAATCATGTGAATCATTTCCCGACAATTCTATCACGGATGCCATTAGCTGAAGCTAATCTTGTAAATACACTAGGTTTTATTTACATTGAACATGATATTTATTATAATTGCATTTACCAGAAGGATTCTAAATTGTATAAGTGTAAATAGGAGGGAAAGTCACGCACCTGCTTCGCCTGTCTCGCGACCTCCCCTAACAGAAGATCCAATCCTGGTTGCTCCTCCTGAATCACAAGGAAGTTTTTTTTTTTTGGTTATGATTCTTTCAAGCCGATATTATAGAGAATTCATATTCATCCATTACTTATATGTTATTTTCTATGCATGTTCATTTCCTCATAATAACATACATACTTATATCATGTATATTTTTAGAGTTAATATCTCAATATACAAGTGTTCGTATGACTCAATTCTTTTATATTCTTATTTATAGTATTCACATGAAAGTCTACTGTTACAGTTTAACTTTGAACTTTACTGTCAAATTTCCAACTGTTACTGTCTAACTTTGAACTGTTACTGTCCAATTTCCAATTGTTACTGTTTGACTTTGAATTGTTACTGTTTGACTTTTCCAACCGTTACTGTTTAACTTTTCCAACTATTACTGTTTGACTTTTCCAACCGTTACTGTCTGACTTTGAACTATTACTGTTTAACTTTGAACTGTTACTGTTTGACTTTTTCAACCGTTACTGTTTGACTTTTCCAACCGTTACTGTCTGACTTTGAACTGTTACTGTTTGACTTTGAACTGTTACTGTCTAATTTCCAACTGTTACTGTCTGAACACTCATCAAATTTTTAACTATATCTAAAGTTCTAGAACTCCATTTTAACTGAGATTGATCTCGTTGGAAAGCTAAAACACGAGGCTACTAGTTCTCTGAGGGAGGAGAACCCAGTTTTGCCTCCAAGATAGTCAAAATTGTTCATTTACTAATTAATCCTACTGTTCTACATAATCAGTCACGACTCAGTATCAGTTGGTAACCCATAACTGGAGTTCTACATTTTCAAATTGAGCAAGACCAGTTTCCTAGGTTAGCTAACATTCAAATCTACAATTTCTATGGGGAACCCGATCCTAATCCCGTCATCCTCCTACCTGAAATCTCATCGAAAGTTAGGAGACAAGTTTGTCCAGATTCGTCTCCCCCTCCCTTCACACAATACTTTCATAAACTACATACCACACACATGAATTAACTTAATCTCAACAATAAGTGCTTTTTCCCCAATTTATATCTAAGAACCCTAACCTATGATTCAATATCAAGGCATCAATTCTTTATCGAATTTAAAAAAGAATTTTTTTAAGATCATGTTTAAAATACCTTACCCGGTACAAATTAAGATTTTGATCTTCAACGAGTTGAAGATTTTCAACTCCCTCCTTTCTTTTCTTGTTGTTCAATTTCCCTCATGTCTTTTCTTCTTGTTCAATTACTTGGTAATCCTTTGCTCTCAAGTGTTTATCTCATCTTTAAGCTCTTAGGTGCCGTTTGGTAATGCGGCTGTACCGGAGGTTCAAATAAATCATAGTTTTTATGTGTTTGGTTATGCAAAAAAATAGATTTTATTTTGGTGGGACCCACAGTAATTGTGGCTGCACTTATGGCTGATAAGAAGCTGGAAAATTATGCTTTCCAACAGCAGCTAACCTCATTTTTCAAGATCCACTGAGCTAAGAGAAAAAAGTCGGCTCAACTATTGATCTTTTGTCTTTGAAATTGCAAATTCTATATGCTGTAGCTTGTCTTCCCCAGACATAAGAGAGCATGTAAAAGATGACTTCCTGGAGCTTTTCCACTGTGTGGAGAATGGTGTAGCACTGTTTCAACCGGATCAGGTTGGTACGAACCTAAATGTAAAAAAAATATATATTTTTTTATTTTTCATTGTGTTTTATTCAAAAAACTAATATTTAACATTATTCAATGATACTACATAAATTAAAAGGATATCGCATAATGACGTAGTATTTACAGAACTTGATCGCAATTTCAATTTTGTTCCTGATAATATTTTACCTGATGTTATTGCATGCTCAATAAACCATGAAAACTGTAGTCTTTATCGAATGAATTTCGTATGTTATGGAATTGTAGATGGTTTAATAGAACAATAAAAAATATTTTATATAAAGTATTGTTTATTTCATGATGTAATAGCAGTAGTTAAATTTACAATATTTAAATTAAAAATCATTAATATTAACATATATTTTTTAAAATTATTTTATAACCTCAATTTCAAAAGCATTTTTAACCAAACACATTAAACTACTTTTTGTTCAACCTCAATTTCTACCACAATTTTAACCAAACATCTATTTTTTCAAACCAACCTCAACTAAAAGTACTTTTTATAAAACAACTTTTTTCAAACCACAACCATAACAACTACCACAATACCAAACATACTCTTAGTCTAGGATGGGTTCTTGAAATTTTAGTGTTTCTCTCTTGATTTCTCGAGAATGGGTATAAAACCCCCTATTTTCTCTCCTTATGGTTCCTACAGATTTTTTTTTGTTGAGGAGAGAGTATTTATACTCTATATTTTCCCTTATTTTTATTTATACCCCCTTTTTCCTTTAAGTGTTTATTCTCTTCAATTAAATCCAACCCTCAATAGTACCGGGTTTATTATAATGTCTCGAATTATTTCGCCTGGAAATTTATATTCAAAAATTTCTGAATTTCTGTTTTTATTTAATCATATGCATGAATTTCTTCACTTTTATTTATTTATTATTTTTCTCGGGGTTTACACTAATTGGGCGGTACTCTTTGAATTCCAAGGTAAGCTTTTTTTTCGGCACCAAAGTGATATAGGAGAGGTTAACCCCTTTCGGCACCAAAGTGATATAGGAGAGGTTAACCCCTTTCGGCATAGACCCTGTTCTAAAAAATTCAGTAATCAGGTCAAATAAGTCTTCTGTAATAGAATCCCAAACAAGCTTATAGAATTTAAAATTGAAACCATTTGGACCAGGACTCTTAGAACCATCACAATCCCACACACATCTTTTAATTTCATCCAAGGTCACATCTCGCTCTAGCCAAAGAGACAACTTTGAATTTAACCTTTTAAAACCTACAGGACCCATCTTTGCTTTCTTCCTAATTGGAGCTTTACACAGATTATAAAAATAATCAACGGTAGCAGATTAGATTTCTGGTAAAGACCAAAGTTCAGCCCCTTTATGATTGATCATCATAATTTGAGATTTGGCTCTTCTGAAGTTAGCTATCAAATGGAAAAACTTGGTATTACGGTTCCCTAGCTTGCACCACAACTGTCTAGATCTCTGCCTCCACTTGCATTCAACTCTATTACTGTAGGTCCATTTATCCCTTATAAGAGATTCAAGCTTAAGGTGATCTGAGGGACATAGAGGATCAGCCTCCTGTTTTCTCTCTAGATCATCAATTTGGGAAATCACAACCTAAAGCTTGTGCTCTTGATCACCAAAATCATCTTCTTTCCATCACCGAAGTTGAGCTGCTACAAAGCTAAGCTTTTTAATAAATCTGAAGCGTCCTAGGAATGCAGTACACCCGTCAAACCAAAAGCCTTTAATAATGTTTTTGAAGTTAGGAAATTGAAGCCAACAATCCAAAAATTTAAAAGGACTATAACCACTCTCTAGGAGGCAATCAAACACAAGCAAGGGACAATGGTATGACATTTCTCTAGGTAATCGATGGAGCATTACATTAGAGAACTGAAGAAGAAAGGATTCATCTGAGAAAGCACGATCTAGTTTGCTCATCAAGCGATTCCTGAACCAGGTGAAGTAGCTTCCAGCCAGTTGATACTCAATAAGGTGACAAGAATCCGGAAAATTCCTAAAAGCTGAAGAGCCCTTGATATGAAGATAGCCACTGCTTCTATCAATCTGATTTAAAGTCTCATTAAAATCTCCCACCATCAACCATGGAATAGGGAAGGCATGTTTGAGGATACACAAGTTCTTCCAAAGATCCCATTTTTCTAACATAGAACAAGAGGCATAAACACCAACAATAGCACAGATAAAACCACTTTGCATATTCTTACCGTACAGACCAATCCACCATAACCATATTCAATAGATGAAACCTGAAATTTTGTATCATCCCAAAGAGCAATCATACCCCTTCTACTTCCTTCAGCCTCATTACAAGCCCAATTAACATTGCTATTGTTCTAAACATGAAAAATGAAAGAGTCCATGCAAGTCTTAATTTTTGTTTCTAGAAGAAAGCACACATCAATATTATAAATATCAATAAGCCTACCCACAGCCCGTAATTTTCCAGCCCTACCCAGTCCACATAAGTTCCAAGAGAGAACCTTCATAAAAAAAAACAAGAAAAAATCCTAACCAAAGCAGAGGAAACAAAGGACTTACTGAACAGCCAGCCTCCTTGTAAACACCCAAAGGAAAATATATATATATATTTAGAGAGAGAGGGATGATGATGAATGCGTTTTATTTGCCGATGCTGAATCGGCGGCCCGATTCCATTTGCCGGTCTCGGGCTGGCGGCGATCACGGTTTTCATTTGCCCGATGCTGAAAATCGGCGGCGGAGGCAGTTCCGCCGATCGGAACGGCAGCGATGCACGATTCTATTTGCCGATTCTGGACCGGCGATCGACGATTTCGCCGGCCGATCTGCAATCGCGGCCAGCCGATTTCGCTGCCGATCTGGAATCGGCGGCGATCGCGCTTCGATGCCGATCCGGGACTTGGCGCTGACGATTTTACGCTGCCGATGCAGAAATCGGCAACGCGATTTCATTTGCCGATGCGGAATCGGCGGCCGACGATTGCTTGCGCCCATCGCGAAGTCGGCAACGATGCCGGTTTTACTGCCGATTTCTCAATGAACAGGGACGCAAAGGCGGGAGAGAGGGGTAAAACTGGTTTTAGATAAACCAAACAAGGATAAGGACACACCTAAACCAACCCCCAAACAACCCATTCCATTGGATGGGTAGTATAAATACAAAGAGGGGAGAGAGAATGACCCATCTTCTTCCAAATCCAAGAATGGATGCCGTTCTTCCCTTCCCCTTTCACAACGGAAACGTGAATCGGACCAGAGAGATTACCTTGTGAACTTGTGAGGGAGAGATGAGACCTTGAGAGAGGAGTGGGCAGTTGCATAGAGGAGAGGAAAAAGAGAGCTGAAAAAACGTGAGAGGAAGAAGAAGGAGGAGAACCAAGAAATTGAATAGTGTCAAACCTTCCTCAAACTTAGTTAAATTCGGAAGGTATGGGTCATGAAACTCTCTTCCTCTCCCCGTAAGATCAAAAACGAAAATGAAGAAGAAAAACCCTAAGAAAAGAATTGATCTAAGACCTAAGCCACCGTGAAGGAAGCTGAAATTAACCAAGAGAACAAGCAAACAAAAGTGAAATAAAGTCAATTTCCGAACATCTAACAAATCATGGTAGAGGGCTAGCTTTAACTAGGGGGTAATTAATGTGTTCTCACTGTGATGATTGTTGCTGGAATTAATGTGATGTTGTTGCTTGGAATTAATGTGTTCTCACTGTGATGTTTGTTGCTTTGGAATTAATGTGTTCTCTTGTGATGATTGTGCTGAAATTGATGCTGCCGATTTGTGTGTTGCGCGCAAATGAATTTCGCTTTTACCGCCGCAATCGAACCTCTCCGCGCAATTGATATTCATGCCGATTTGTGTGTGTTGCAGGCGAAATTACGTTTTTTTGCCGCCGAATCGGAACTCTCGGCCGAATTAATATATTTTGCCGATTTGTGTGTTGCGCGAGAGAAATTCCGTTTTGCTTTGCCGCGCAATCGAACCTCCTGCAGCGATTTGATATTCGGCGCCGATTTGTGTGTTGCGCAATGAAATTGCTTTTACGCTGCCGCGAATCGGACTCGCCGCAATTAATTAATATTCGCGCCGATTTGTGTGTGTTGCGCGAAATTAATTTCTTTGGACGCGAACCGAACCTCCCGCAGCCGATTTGATATTCGCCGCCGATTTGTGTGTTGCACAAATGCATTTTGCTTGCCGCACTGAACCTCCCGCAGTGATATTCTTTGCCGAGTTGTCGCGTTGTGCTGGCCTGGCCCATAGGCGCCAACAGCGGTGCGGTTCTCACTTGCCGCTGAACCGGCACTGGCGAACTGCGAACCGGCTATTTGCCGAATTAAATCCGGCCGTGAACCGTTCCCGGATTCCTACAATAAGCCTCCTAGGCAGGAATGACTTAAATGCTATTAACAATTTCATGATATGATGGTGTAAAATAGGGAACACTTGAATGTGAACATATGAACTATTGAAATAAGTGTGATGATGAATGTGATTCAAAAATAAAATAAATACAATCGTGGCCGATTTGTGACCATTGATGTCTTAGGTGGTGCGGTCGGGATTGGACCATCATCAAGACAGGAACGACCCATAGGTGGAGCAGGTAGGTGACTTGCACCTTTCTTTTTCATACGTTGAATCTTGGAATATTTTAACTTGAGTACTACCATATTGTTAGAACCGATATTAAATTGTCGAACGCTTAATTGTTGATAAAATAGTGATTAGCTTCGGCTAATGGCATCCAAACGGATGGCCGGGACAAAGAATGATTAGCTTTGGCTAATGGCGTCCGAATGGATGGCCGGGATGAAGGACTGATTAGCTTCGGCTAATGGCATCCAAACGGATGGCCGGGACAAAGAGTGATTAGCTTCGGCTAATGGCATCCGAACGGATGGCCGGGACAAAGAGTGATTAGCTTCGGCTAATGGCATCCGAATGGATGGCGGATGGCCGGGACAAAGAGTGATTAGCTTCGGCTAATGGCATCCGAATGGATGGCCGGGACAAAAGAGTGATTAGCTTCGGCTAATGGCATCCGAATGGATGGCCGGGACAAAGAATGATTAGCTTTGGCTAATGGCGTCCGAATGGATGGCCGGGTTAAAAAGGGATGATTTCGCTGCCGATTGTGGATCGGCAGCGACGCGGTTCCGCTGCCGATTCTGGATCGGCAGCGACCAGTTCGCTGCCGATCCGAAATCGGCAACGACGTAGCTCCATTGCCGACTGACGGATCGGCCGATCGCGCTTCGCTACCGATACGAAAATCGGCGGCCGACCAGTTCGCCGCCGATACAGAATCGGCCGACGCGGCTTCCGGCCCGATTACGGATCGGCAGCGTCGGCGTCTTTCTCGCTGCCGTCTGAAATCGGCAATGACCGGCCACGCCGCCGATTCCTTGATCGGCAGCGATGTAGTTTCGGCTGCCGGTTTTAGGATTGGCAACGACGCAGCTATCGCTATGGAATCCGGATGGATAGCCGGGACAAATAAACGACTAGTTTCGGCGAATGGCATTTGAAAACTTGTGTATCTATATGTACTACTAATTGTTACATCAAATACATGAAGAAATCATAAATGTTAATGCTTATTTAATTGCTAGGCCGTTAGTTACCATTATTATTATTATTAAGTATTTGTTTTCTCTTAAATGTTTTGTACTGCTGCAGGGACGTCACACCAACGAGATGTCTAGGATACCCGATACACGGGAACCTACTTTTGCAAGGAATTAAGTAGATGCATTCTAACTCACAATGTATTTTGTAGGGATCAATGTACTGAATGTATAACTTTTATTAGATCCTTTTTGTTTATAATTTGTGATGGCTATTAGTAGTATAAGAATGCAAACTCATGTCCATGTATATATATTTTTAATATGAACTTCAAATCATGCAACCTTAATATTATGTGTTTGTGTAAGATTCGCTTTTGAAAGAACCTTGATTGTATGGATTGTATTTTGATGATGTGAGGATTCAAGTTCTTTGATTACCAGCACCATGTGTATTAAATATACATATATATATATATATATATATATATATATATATATATATATATATATATATATAAAAATTTACTATTGTTTTGGGCTTAGAAAGCCGAGTCGTTACATTGAATCTCCTTGGATTTCTATCTTAATAAATTTAGTCTAAATCAAACATAAATTTCAAGAGATCTGCACTGGTTCCCCTAGGCACTTTGCAGACATATCTAAAGGTATGATCTGTATTGGCTAAGAATTCTTGCTTTTAGACTTTGAACCCAAATCATTCATCATAACAAACCTATCATAGGAAAACTAATTAAGAGAACACCAACACCATAGCAATTATAAGGCAAATCAAACACCAAGCAACTTACCTTAGTTAGGGCGTACTAGGGGTGCTAATACCTTCCCTTTACGCAACCAGTCCCTTGCCTTAGAATCTCTGAAAGACCAGTTAGGTTTTCTAGTGACCATAATACTAGGTGGCGACTCCCTTATTCAAAACAAAGAAAAACCCTGAAACCAATCGAGGATCGTCGTGACGCCGCGCTCCGCCGCGATGGTGCGACAGTCTTCTCAGGGGTTGGATCATTGGAACCCTCTCTGAAGAAGCACTTGGACTTGTCATCGGCTTAAACACAACACTTGCAGTCTGGGAAGCATTGACAGATGCTTATGCACAAGACTCTCAAGAGCACGAGTTTACATTACGACAACAACTGACCTATCTTCGTAAGGATGACAACAGGACCATTGGAGATCACATACGTATTTTTAAAGGTCTATATGATAATCTTGCTGGTATTGGAAAATCCCTACCAGATAAAGAAAAGGTTTTCTGCCTTCTCACAAGTCTAGGACCGCAGTATGAAACCTTTACAACAACAATGTTGAAACCACCAAGACCAACCTACACAGAACTGATTTCACAGTTGCAAAGCCTGGATCAACGTCGTAGTTGGTTTTCAAACCAATCAGATGCACCTTTTTCTCAATTCACCCCACATTTAGCTTTCTATGGACAACAACAGAAACAGTTTCAAAGCAATATGCCAAAAAATCGCAACAACACATTTACTTCTACAGGTCGTGGATTCCAAGCAAAACAATTTCGGAACCAACAATATAGCTATTTAGACAATTCAACATCAGCTACACAATGACGACCACCACCACCAGGAGAATGACGCATGACAGCAGCAGAACAAGATCTATATCGTAATGAGACATGTCAATACTTTGAGAAACCAGGCCATATTGCCAAAATCTGTTGGTGGATACATAAAAAAACAACGAGAATGATGTAATTCCACAAGCTCTTGCTGCACTCACCTTAGATAATTCCATTACTGAAACATAATGGACTTTTGACACAGGAGCTTCAAATCACATGACAGGAATGCAAGGTATTTTGACTAATATCCATAAATACTCTGGATCTAATTCTGTCATAATTGGAGATGGTTCTTCTATACCTATCATAGCTATTGGTGATTCGTGCATTAAACAAAAAGGTAAGACATTGCCTCTTTATGATGTTCTTTTAGTTCCAGATCTAAAAAAGAACTTGCTTTCGATAAGTCAACTAACCTCTCAATTTCCTGTCAATTGTGAATTTTCTAATGTTGATTTTTGTGTAAAGGAACACAAGACAGGACATCAACTAATAACAAGGAAAAAGAAGGGTGACCTGTATGTTTTATCCAATGTACCAGAAGCACACTTCTCTTATCGATTCAAATCTGGCACTGCAAACATTTGGCACCAACGCTTGGGACATCCTCAAGCTTCAGTTGTTCCATTATTAAAGAATAAAGGGTTAATTGATGTTATAGGTCCCTCACGGACAGAACATTTATGTGATAGTTGTCAATTAGGAAAACTTAGTAAACTTCCTTTTGCTCATTCTGAACATTCTAGCTCTGGCATTTTTGATAAGATTCACTGCAATTTGTGGGGACCTGCACCAGTTTTATCTATTGACAAGTTTAAGTTTTATTCATGTTTAGTTGATGATTTCTTAAAGTATACTTGGATTATACCTTTGAAGCACAAATCAGATTTTTTTCACTACCTATCTAGCATTTGAACAGTATGCTGAAAGACAGTTCAGTAAAAAATAAAAATCTTTCACTCCGATGGAGGAGGAGAGTTTGTTAACTCTAGATTGTCATCACTCTTTCTGGCCACAGGTATTCTTCATCAGATCTCATGCCCCTATACCCCAGAGCAAACAGGTATGGTTGAGAAAAGGCATAAAATTATACGCGAATTAGGTATGACAATGTTGTTTCATAGTAGTGCACCTCTTTCATTATGGGTGGAAGCCTTCACCACAACAATGTTTCTCATTAATCGACTACCATCATCATCTCTACATTTTGGCACTCCATATTTCATGCTACATGGAACACAACCTGATTACACGTCACTTCGGGTGTTTGGCTTTAAATGTTTTCTATATACATGGAATACAAGAAACCATAAATTTGACCCGAAATGATTTTGTGTGTTTTTGTAGGATACAGTGAAAAACATAAAGGATACAAGTGTTTTCACCCACCAAGTCGTAAATTTTTCATTTCTCGCCATGTTGTTTTTGATGAGACTGTTTTTTCGTTTAAATCTTCTTCAAATTCACCTGCTGCCTCATATGTTCTTAATATACTTGATTCCTAGATACCATTTTCTAACACTTTTTTAGAAACAGATGCAGAAACAGAAGTTCTTCCACAACAATCTGCGTCAACAAATCTTATTCCTCTTCCACCTGTTGATCAACATTTCTGGCAGTCTGTATCAAATTCAACACATGAAACAACCGCACTCGAAGATGATGTAACTGATTTTAATACTCAGCTTTCAACAGCTCTTCCCATGCACACCCCAATACTAATATTAAGCACTGAAATACAACCTGCACTCTTCCCTCCAATTAATGATACACAAACTACAGAACCTCATTCATCCCATCCTTCTCATGAAGCAACAACACGTTATCCTATGCTAACCAGGTCCCAGCATGGAGTAGTGAAGTCGAATCCTAAATATGCCTTGACAATAACATCATCTCCAACAATATCTCGTGAACCAAACAACATTAAAGTAGCCCTATTGCATCCCGGTTGGAAAGCTACAATGGATGATGAACTTACAACACTACATCACAATGATACATGGCGATTAGTTCCCCACACTCCAGATATGCATGTGATTGGGTCCAAATGGGTTTTTAAGACCAAACTAAAACCAGATGGAACATTGGATCGCCTAAAAGCACGATTAGTTGCCAAAGGCTATCATCAAATTGATGGTATTGACTACAAAGAGATGTTCTCTCCTGTAATAAAACCAGGTACAATTCGAATAATTTTAACTATTGCTCTTGTGAAACACTAGCCCATTCATCAACTTGACGTCAAGAATGCGTTTTTACATGGCAACATTATGGAATATATATATATGACACAACCACCAGGTATGGCTGATCAACAATACCTTATGCATGTATGTAAGCTTTAGCGTGCCTTATATGGGCTCAAACACGCACCACGTGCCTGGTTTGATAGACTTAGTGATTTTCTTATATCGTATGGTTTCTTCTGTAGTTTTGCTGATCCTTCTCTTTTTGTCTTTCACTCAGCACACGGAATTCTGGCCTTACTTCTTTACGTTGATGATATGTTTCTTACAGGTTCATCAACCGAACTGGTCAACTCCTTTATTCACATAGTAAGTTGTGAATTCTCAATGAAAGACTTATGACCTGTGCATCATTTCTTAGGTGTTGAAATTTCTACAACAGCAGATGGACTACATTTGTCTCAGTCACATTATGCACTTACCATCCTTGACCGCTCTAATATGCTTCATTGCAAACCCATGAGCATGCCTTTGGAAGCCAAATTCAAAATAGATGCAAATACATCCTCCATTGTTGATCCCAGTCAGTTTCGTAGGATTGTTAGTGCTCTCCAATACCTCACCCTCACATGACCTGATCTATCCTACAGTGCCAACTTTGTTTCACAATTCATGCACAATCCTACGATTGCCCACTTGAAACCCGGTTCGGGCGATCCTTCGATACCTTAAAGGAACAATAGCTACTGGTCTATGTCTCTCATCCAATACAACACTTGACTTGCATGCCTTCTTTGATGCGGATTGGGTAGGCTGCTCTATAACACGGAGATCTACCACTGATTACTGCACTTTACTTGGCACCAATATCATTTCATGGTGTGCAAAAAAACAACACACAATCTCGCGATCCAGTACTGAAGCTGAATATCGAGCTATGACTAATAATACTGATGAACTTACGTGGCTCACATACATCCTCACAGATCTTTGCATATCCCTATCACATCCACCAGTTCTCTACTGCGATAATATCAGTGCTCTATACATGGCCATTAATCCTGTTTTTCATGCTCGGAGTAAGCACATTGAGTTGGATTACCATTTCGTACGTGAACGAGTTGTACTTGGATTACTTGTCACTAAACATGTTTCCTCAGCTAACCAGGTTGCTGATATATTTACAAAACCAGTGCCCAAGGCTGCCCTATCTTACTTTCGCAACAAACTGTGCCTTCAACCTCGGCTCAGTTTGCGGGGGGATAGTAGCAATTTACAGTCCCCTGTTAGCAATAATCGTGAGTCTATCTCACAAATCATGGAGTGACAAGGAAGAATTACAGAGTAATAAGGATGATTATACTCACATACATATAAAAGGAAATATGGTTGGTGATAAGGACTTCCTAGGAGTAACAAATTCCTACGTAAATGATAGTTCAACACATAAAGGAACTCCAGCAAGATGACTGGTACACTTGATAATCCTATCAGTATTTAGCTGCTGAAATCATGGAGATAGAATAGCAATCTTTTCTTTCCTTATTTCGTGCGACTTTTAGCTGCTGAAATCATGGAGATAGAATAGCAATCTTTTCTTTCCTTATTTCGTGCGACAACCAAGAATGTACAAGTTTATATATAGCTTCTCTATCAATACAGAGAAGTATTGTGTGTGTGTGTGATAATAAACAGACTTTCTTCTATAGCAATTCTATTTTTCCTCTTTTATGTCTCGTTTAATTACTTTCGAAACAATGAAAGCAAAAGCATTAGTAGGACAAAGTAAGTTTGTCATCTAATTTCTCACCAGTAGTGATCACGGATACTAGAAAAATTCTTTTTTTTTTTGTCCCAACCCACAATCTTATGATTATCCCTCTTTAGCTTGCAGATGTTGTTGTCCTTAGCCTTCATCATAAGTAAAGCAAACTTGAAGGAATGTCTCCTTTTCCTTTATTGGGTAAATAATGTTCATTGAGTGTGATATGTGGAATAAGTGGCAGAGAGCTTCCTTCATTCAACTAATTATTTTCTCCTTTTCAATTCTTTTCGTTAATGTCCCCTTGAGAGACCATACCTATAGTAAGATCACATACATAACTCCTTAGATAAATTATATTTGTGGTTGTAATCGATCGATAGATCAAATGTGTTATCAAGTGTGTGAGTGTCGACCAAGTGATCGTGCATGAACCTTCCATTCATAATCATTCGCTTGTCTCTACTATAAGGTGAGTGTGTTTCTACTAATTCTTGTGTTATTTGTTGTTGTCTTTATATTTTGCATTCATTTATTGTAATTTATCCGAGTGATAATTTATAATGAACTAACAAAAGCTTTGAGATAATGACTAAATCAACACTTTATTCATATTAAATAACAAAGATTAATTGACCCAATATTTTAATATAAGTGTTCATAAAAGAACCTTCAGCCATTTTACAGTGAAACAATTTCCTAGAAGTCTTATATTTCTCTACCCTACTTGTTTCATCAAGTGATTTTTTAAGATGCATAATTATAATATAAATATTTATATTCTCATGTTATTTTGTTATTTTTGAATTTCATGTGTCATGCTGGCTCAACTTTTTTTTATTAGCATTGTCATTAGAAATACAACAATTTCGTCAATAGGTGACTGAGACTTGCTGCTGTACTATTTGTTTAGAAGAACAATTTCATGTTTTCCTAGCAGAATCCCTTGCTGAATGGCTCATCCCTTGTTCAATGGTCTTTTTAAGCAGATACCTTGCTAGCTATTGCTAAACAGAAAACACACTGAGAAATTACCTAGCTAGCTATTTAAAAGAAATGCAACCATCAATAAAAATTCTTTTAAAATAATCATAACTTTCGGCCTTGCTTCCAAACTGAGCTAAAACGGAGACTCGAATCTTTCGATATCTTCATCAACAAACTGATCATGGAAGACCACCATACCATATCTTCATCAACAAACTGATCATGGAAGACCACCATACCATATCTTCATCAACAAACTGATCATGGAAGACCACCATACCATGGTGTATCTTGTACCACCATATCAAAAGATGAGACATTGCTTTTTTTTGTAGTCTTTTAAAAAGTCTAATGCTCCCCTAATTTCCTCACCCAAGGCATAAAATTTTAAAAAGAAAGGAAAAGAAAAACTGCCCCCCCAAGCACCATCCCGTTTGCAATCCAATATTACAAAGAAGTGGAAAGTAAAAGGAAGGAAATGATTATGTTTATGTCTCTTTTACTTTCGAAACAATGAAAGCAGAAGCATTAGTAGGACAAAGTAAGTTTGTGATCTAATTTCTCACCATAACCTTCACATTTCATCTTTCAGCCGTTTCTTTTCACACAAACTATCTCCGGACCGGTTGTTGATTTTGGATTATTTCCCAATTGAGGACAAAAGACTACGGGAAAGAGGAGATTGGTTGTGGTGGGGATTGAAGCTGTGATTTGGGATCGGTTCAGGATCTTCTGCTGATAGGTTTATCCAGCAGACTTCAAGAGGTAAGAACCTGCTCTTATATCATGTAAAGAAAAGGAACAGATCAGAGTTGCTAAACATGAAAAGAGAACAAGAGCTAAAGCTGCATAAATTAGCAGCTTAATAAAAAGAAAACAATTTTATTGTGATGATGTGAAAATAAAAGAGAATAGAAAAAGACAACAAAACCCCTAGAGACTTAAAAGTAGGTATAAATGAATGAACAGTATTGTAGTAATTGAACAAAGAGTTGATAAATATATGTAAAAAAAAAGAGAGAGAGAGAGATCTGAATTCTTAGAGAGAAAACCACGAGAGTGAAAGAAGAAAAAGAGAAAAGAGGAAAAGAAAAAAAGATAAAGAAAAGAGAAGAGAGTTGGAGAAAATAAGTTAAGAGGTAAGAATTACGCTTTGATGTGTATAAATATGTTTTTTTAGCTTTAATTTTCTGTTTTGTTGAATGCTAAGGTTTTGAAGATTGTGTTTTGGGCTTGATTGATGAATTGATTTGAATATTATGAGTTAATTGTTATGGGTAATGAGTTATTTTGCTGATTTTAGGTAAAAATAATAATTTTGAGTTATGGTTTGTTTAAATGGTGAATTTGAGTTAGAAATCTTGATATATCAGTAGGTGATCTATGAAAATTTTGGGTTTGAGGTTGAAGATGATGAAATTTTAGTTTGGCCCCTCTATTTGTGAAAATTTCAGTTTAGTCCCTGGACTTTAAAAAAATTACAAATTGGTCCCTGCAGCATAATCTGAGATTCTGGACAAAATGTAATGTTGAGAAATTATAGGGGCATGTTAATTAATAGCTCAAAAAGATAGGGGAGTAAAATGAACTTTATAAACAATTACAGTGTCGCCACATATTTTTGCCGAGTTTTTCACTTCAATCCTTTATCTTTCAATTCAACCCTCATTCTTCAAAACAAATATGCAATTGAGCTTTAATTTGGATTTAAAAGATTCAATTATGCAAAAAAAAAAAATCAAATACCAAATTAATTTTTTTTAAAAAATCACTATTAATATTCACATTCACAGTGAAATAAATCTGGTGAATAGTAATTAACAAAAAAACTCCTTTCTCTTTTAATTTATAATTTATACTGTAATTTAGTATTGTGAAACATACTTTTTTAAAATAATTTTTTATTTAAAAACATATTAAAATATTATATATATATATATAATAGCAAGAAATATTAAAAATATATTAATTTAATATTTTTATAAATTAAATATAATTATAAAAACCACTCTGACACAGTAAAAAAACAAATAGCCTCCTTTTCATACTAATTTTCATCTCCTATTTTCTACAATACTGCCCCCTACGTGACCTTAGTTTCTTCCTTCTTTGTCCCATTCTTTTCTTTCTCCTTTTATCATGCCGTGATTTTAAGGTTTTTATTTAAAGTGCTTGAATAAGTTTTTTATATATACTTTAAAAAATAAAAAACAAACACACTTTTTCTCTCCTTATTCGCTACCGTGACAAAAACCAGCAATGCAGCCTATCTCTGGTATGATATTTAAGGGGTTATAATATGTTTCCTTTTACGTAACCAGTTTCATACCATAGGATCTTTATTGACCAATTATGGTTCCTAGTGATTATAATACTAGGTAACGACTCTTTAAACAAGACCTTCCTTATCTAAGAAAAAGATGCTAGAAATCTTTTCTTTTGAGTAAAATGTTTTAAGCCTACTGCAATGTCTGGTGTGACAATCTTCGTACATCTTAGAGAAATAAATATTGTGCTTAATGTAATGAAAAATTGTTTCTTTTATTGAAGAGTTGGATACATTGGAGGGGATATCAAAGTGAGTTTATATGTAAAAGAGACCTCAATAAATCCATTTAAAATCTTAAATAAACATTTAATTGATTTAAAGATAAAAAATCAAGTTGAATCTAAATTAATTATCAAGCTAGATGTATTTTTTTTAGCAAGATAAAGATAAAGAAATCTAAATATAACTCTCATAGTAAATGAAATCCATTCATACTAAGAATGACGAGTTTTTCCACCAAAAAATAGCCTTTCACTAATTTCTCTCTCCTTTATAATTTTTCAATTAATCTCTGTCTCCTTTCTCAAACTCAAGAATTAAAATACAAGTAAAATAAATTTTTGTACCAAAAAGTTTAATTTCTAAACTAAAAGGGGCAAAAACAAAATTTGTCAAAATCACAAGGCATAGAGGCGTTGATAACATTTGTTTTTTAAAGGCCTTTTATTTTCATGTTTCAATTCTGGTCTCTTTATTTTTAATTTTTCTCAAACAATATAATTGAATTCCTTTTCGTAAAGTGGAGCACCAAACCAATGGTGCGACTTTTTATTTAGTTCTAGATGCTCATATAAAATTACCAACTTTAAATCCCAATTAATACAACATTGAAAGATCAAATTAAAAAAAAAAATCAAATAGATGATCAAAAACAAAAAGCAAAAAGGACCAAAGTTGACACCATATTTTATATATATAAAAAAAGCCTCTGTTTTTTTATTTGTTTCAATTTTAATCCTCACATTTTCAATTTCTTACAAACAACAAAATTATATATTTTTTTTTTATGAAATTAATCCCCCTCCCAATATCAAGATGTTTTATTAAGAGCAAAATAACCATAAAAAAGGCAAATAAATTTACATTACCCACCTCAATCTTAATCAATTAATCATTAAAGATCACCGAATAAAAAAGAGACAACGAAAAAGAAAGGAAACATTGTGTGAATCCACAATATTTTCACTTAGAAACTATATTGTTTCAGCCGATCTCTTTTAGGTTTCTATTAATATATTTATTTATTTTATGTTTTTTTAATAATGAATAGGTAAGTTATATCTAACTAATAATATAACACATTGCTTCCTACATCCACATATACTAAAAGATGCTCACTATAGTCATATTAGTAGTTATTTGACTCGCACTTCATTATAGGTCAGAAATGTTTTTTAGCAAAAAAAAAATATGAATGCTTTTCAAATGTATTTTTAACAAAAAAAAACCCTAATCATAACTACAAAAAAAAAAGTATTGACCTGTTTATTTAACTTGCTTTGCTACAGGTTAGATAATTTTTTCCAATACAGAAGAATGGATGTATAATTGTTGTTAATGTATTTTTTGATATTGAGAGAAAAAAATATAATTGTAAATAAAAAAAGTTGATGTTTACATATAATAAAATAAACCTGAGATCATATATGTTAATAAATACAAAAACATATAGGATCTTAAGTTAATTTTTAATAAAGTAGAAAAATAGGATTTTGTTTCAAATGCATTTCATTGCATCATGATTCTCTTAATTGAGGAATGTGAAACACAATAAATCTTAAAAAAATATGAACTAATAAACTGATAAAGAATTGTTAATGTTACTCAAATTATAAAATAAAATGATAATTATTTTCATAAAATTAAAAGATAGATAAATATAATATTTAACCTCAACTTTTTCCTTAGTGCACACTTTTCTTCTTCTTCTTTTTATCGTAAAAGTTATTTTTTTCTTACCAAGAACAAATAATTCTTATTTTTATAAAAACTTCATGCAAATAAATTTTATTTATGTAAAACATAAAAGAAAGTATAGATGAATTGAAATAATTTCTTCGAGATATTAAACACATAAAAGATAAGTAAGAGATAACCACTATTTAAAAAAGACTAAATAAACAATCTACCTAGATAACCCTTATTTTAAAAAGGGCTAGCTTACGGGAGCCTTATTTTTTTTATTTGAAAATGCCCCAAATATTTTTGAAAAAAGATAAAAGGAAACGATATGTCACCTACTGAGACTTGCAAGTTCTCGACCATTGGAGGGGTGGCTAGAAAATCATGAAGGGTGTTTTTTGACCTAAAAATGCATATTTAAATAAAGTTCACACCAAAACATCTAAATAATATTTAGATGTTTTTTGACCTAAAGTTCTCATTTAATTTATATAATCTTGAAGAACTCAATAAATCAAGTTAAATTAAACTACATTTATAACATAACTTATCAATTGTATTTTTATATTATACATAATTCTAGAAAATTTACTTTATCATATTATCATATATTAGACCACTTATCATAAGATGTAAGATATATTGGCATAAAAAATATACAAAATTATACGTCCTTCAATCTGTATTTTATTTATCTTATCATAATATAATATATTAGATCAATTATCACAAGATATATTGGCATATGAGACATACAAAAATATACATCATTAGACGAAGACACCTATATTTTGCAACACAACCAAGGCAAAAAGCACAAGAAAACACAACCATGCTAAAAAATAGATTACACAAAAATTCTAATTTAAAGTTTTTCTTTAGTAAGTTTACAACTCTTTAAATAAACCTAAAAATTTATCTAAGATAACAAGAAAATTCCAAAATAAAAAAAAGTAATGAAAATCCTAAACAAACTAAGAAAAAAGATATTAAATAAAACTAAAATATTAACAAAAGAGTTCTAATCTAAATAAAATCAATCCTAAATAAACTAGAAAAATATAACAAATTCTGAATACTAATTTCTAGTTCTTATTTGAAGGTTTTTTCAAACTCCAATGGATATAAGGTTTATGAAATATTTTATCAAATTTCAGTCCAATCTAATGTTTATATTGAAAATTATGTCACTAAGTGACTTTTATACATGGCATAGATAGATATCAATGAGATTAATTGATTATTGGTATACTTATACCTTGACTACTTGTTTTTATTTTCTTGGAAACCATACAGAGCTAAAGTCCTTCTCGTTCTGTTACTCGCTATATTTTATTGAGCAAAGAGTACCTGTGATTTTCGCACATATTTTCGCAAACTAAGGTAATAAAATTCATATTCTCATTCTCTCAATGCCTGTTTTACTTGTAATTACTCACTCTCACAGTCGACATCCTTATTTCTCTGATATTCAGACGGGAGGAAAATGGCTATCGAAAGTGATGATGAATCCAGTATATCTAAGAAAGCAGGACTCTTGGTGGAACCAGCAATAAGGCAGTTCCGCTACATGTTCTGTTTCACCAATTTTGTTCAAGAATTCAATGAACGAAAGCAGAACCTTGCTTTAGTACTACGTCGTCTGCAAAATGATGTCGACGTTGCTGAAAGGAATGCTGAAGAAATTGAGAAAGACGTCAACAAATGGCTGGAAGATGCAAATAACGAAATAAAAGGTGTGAATCCTTTGGAAAATGAAAAAGGAAAAAATGGCAAATGCTTTACTTGGTGTCCAAATTGGATACGACAATTCAAGCTAAGCAAGGAACTGGCAAAGAAGACGGAGACTTTGAGAAATCTTGAGGAGAATAGCAAAAAGTTTCTGAAATTGTCTCACAAAAAAAACATAGCAGAATCGTCAAAAGAAGCTTTCAAACAGATTATGGAAGCTCTCAAAGATGACAATGTCAATATGATCGGACTGTGCAGCATGGGAGGAATGGATAAAACCACCCTAGTTAAAGAAGTTGGTAGCAGAGCCAAAGCGTTGCACCTGTTTGATGAAGTTTTTATGGCTACGGTGTCGCAGAATCCAAATGTCACAGACATCCAGAACCAAATGGCAGATAAGTTAGGTTTGAAAATTGAAGAAAAGAGTAAAGAAGGGAGAGCAGAGCGATTATGGAAGAGACTGCTGAGAGAGAAGAAGATGCTTATAGTCCTGGATGATGTTTGGAAAGTTATTAACTTGAAAGAGATAGGGATCCCATTTGGTGATGATCACAGGGGTTGTAAAATTCTTTTAACAACTCGTCTTGAAAACATATGTTCTGATATGGGGTGCCAGCAAAAAGTGTTTTTAAGTCTCTTATCTGAAAACGAAGCATGGTCTTTATTCAAAATCAATGCAGGTTTAAGTGATGGGGAATCTACCTTAAACATAGTGGCAAAGCAGGTTGCGAGAGAATGCCAAGGATTGCCTATAGCACTTGTAATAGTGGGAAGGGCTCTAAGAGGTAAAGAAGCATATGAGTGGGAAGCAGCATCTAAACTGCTCAAAAACTCTCAATTTCCAGACTTGGGAGAAATCGATGGACGAACATATGCATGTCTTAAGTTGAGCTATGATTTTTTGAAGCCCAAGGAAACCAAGTTATGTTTCTTGCTATGCTGTTTATTTCCAGAAGATTACAACATTCCAATTGAGGACTTGACGAGATATGCAGTCGGCTATGGGTTACATCAAGATGTGAAATCCATTGAAGATGCAAGGGAACGAGTTTATGCAGCTATCAAAGACCTCAAAGATTCTTGCATGCTGTTGGGCACTGAAACTGAAGAACATGTGAAAATGCATGGCTTGGTTCGTGATGTTGCTATTCAGATAGCATCATCAGAAGAATATGGATTCATGGTATTGAAGAAGTGGCCAAGGAGTATTGAAAGCGTTGAAGGCTGTACAACAATTTCGTTATTGGGCAATAAACTAACAAAACTTCCTGAAGCATTGGTATGTCCACGGCTCAAAGTTCTGTTGTTAGAACTGGGTGATAATTTGAATGTTCCAGGAAGTTTTTTTAAAGAGATGACAGAAATTGAAGTTTTATCTTTGAAAGGAGGGTGTTTGTCATTGCAATCACTTGAATTATCAACGAACCTTCTATCTTTGCTTTTGATCGAGTGTCAATGTAAGGGCCTCAATTTGTTGAGAAAGCTGCAAAGACTTAGGATTCTTTGTTTTATAAGGTGCTACTACATTGAAACATTACCTGAAGAAATTGGAGAGCTCAAGGAGTTAAGGTTGTTGGATGTGACAGGTTGTAAGAATCTAAAAAGAATTCCTATGAATTTGATTGCAAGGTTGGAGAAATTAGAAGAACTGTTGATCGGGAAAGACAGCTTTAAGGAATGGGCTGTTTGGATAAGCACTGGAATAATGAATGCAAGCCTACAAGAAGTAAATTCATTGTCTCAGTTAGCTGTATTATCATTGAGGATACCGCAGGTTGAATGCATTCCCAGAGATTTTGTTTTTCCCAGGTTGCACAAATATGATATCATATTAGGGAATTATTATTCATCAACAGGGGATCCAGTAGGATACCCAACCTCGACAAGATTATTTTTGGGTGGTATAAGCGCCACATCCTTAAATGCAAATACATTTGAGCAGTTGTTTCCTACTGTGTCTCAAATTGTTTTTAAAAGGGTGGTGGGTTTAGAAAATATAATAAATTCATTGTCTCAGTTCTCTGGGCAGCGAAAGGGCTCCTTACAAAGATTAGAATTTGTAGACGTGGATGGGTGTGAAGATATCTGCACTCTGTTTCCAGCAAAATTGCTGCAAGCTTTGAAAAATCTAAGGAGTGTGAATATTGAGAGCTGCGAATCATTGGAAGAGGTATTTGAATTGGGTAAAGGAAGCAAGGAGGAGAAGGAGCTGCCGCTGCTGTCATCTTTAAAAACGTTAAAGCTGTCACGTTTACTTCAGCTCAAATGTATATGGAAGGGGCCCACCAGACATGTCAGCCTCCAAAATCTTGTTCATCTAAAGTTGTTTTATCTTGCAGAACTGACCTTTATCTTCACACCGTCCCTCGCTCAAAGTCTACCACAGCTAGAAACACTTGAGGTAAGCAGTTGCGATGAATTGAAGCATATTATCAGAGAACAGGATGATGAAAAGGCAATAATTCCAGAGTTTCTAAGCTTCCAAAAATTAAAAACTCTCCTTGTATCTGACTGTGAAAAACTGGAATATGTCTTCCCTGGCTCTCTGTCTCCAAGTCTTGTGAACCTGAAACAGATGACAATTAGATACTGTGGTAAACTGAAATATGTCTTCCCTGTCTCCGTGGCTCCAAGTCTTCTGAACCTGGAACAGATGACTATATTTGCTGACAATTTAAAGCAAATATTTTATAGCGGGGAAGAAGATGCACTCCCCAGAGATGGCATCGTCAAGTTGCCTCGACTAAGAGAAATGGATCTTTCGTCTAAATCAAATTCCAGCTTTTTTGGTCCAAAGAATCGTGCTGCCCAATTACCTTTTCTGCAAAATCTAAGCATCCTTGGCCACGAAGAATTGGGTAATTTGTTGGCACAGCTTCAAGTACGTCCTTTATAATTCTCCGCTAATGTTTTTTCCTTTTCAATTTAAATTCTCAACTTCAATACATTGTGATAATTTCTTCTTTCTTCCTCCAAATTTCTAAATCTGAAGTAGTTGATAGGTGAAGATAAATGCTTTAGCCATCCACTGAGCTTAGATAAATTTCTAACAATCTCATTCCCTGTCTCTTGATGAAGAGCTTAAGAAGTTAGAAATTAATTATTGTAATGAAATGAGTCCTATATTTTCAATCTTTATGCATTCCCAATTAAAGTGAAATTGAGGTTCTTCCTCCAATTAATGAAAGTATTTGGACGGGACGATAAAGCTCCGTCTGTTAATAATGAGTTGTTTGTTTCACTCCCGCGACTTATGATTTCACGGTCCCATGCCTTATTGCCCTGTCTGTCTGTATCCTTCTGTGATAAGAATTTGGTTGAAGTATTGGGATAAATATAGTTTGAATGTGCACAGAAATTACTTTGAATTATGTCTAACAAATTGGTGTCCTTGTTTTCTTTTGATGCAGGGGTTTACAAGTCTGGAAACATTAAAATTGGAGTCCCTACCTGACACAAGCATGAGGAGTATATGGAAGAGTCTCGTGCTGAGCAATTTGACTACTTTAGAGGTGAATGAGTGTAAGAGAATTACACATGTGTTCACTTACAGCATGATTGCTAGTCTAGTTCACCTAAAAGTTCTAAAGATAAGGTTATGCGAGGAACTTGAGCAAATCATTGCTAAAGATGATGATGAAAGGGATCAGTTATTGTCAGTAAGTCATCTTCAATCTTTATGCTTTCCTAGTTTGTGTAAAATTGAGGTCAGAGAATGCAGAAAGTTGAAGAATCTCTTCCCAATAGCCATGGCTTCAGGTCTCCCAAAGCTCAAAATACTTAGAGTAACAAAAGCTTCTCGATTATTGGGAGTCTTTGGGCAAGATGATATTAATGCTTTACCTGTCGATGTTGAGGAGATGGTGCTCCCTAATCTGCGGGAGCTGTCGCTAGAACAATTACCAAGCATTATCTCCTTCATTCTCGGATATTATGATTTCTTGTTCCCTCGTTTGAAGAAGTTGAAGGTGTCTGAATGCCCAAAGCTGACTACAAATTTTGACACTACACCAAATGGTTCAATGAGTGCTCGATATAAGGTGCTGCTGATCTGACTTTGATTTCTTTCTAGTTTCACTCAATAAAAAAGATTTACAAGTTAAAATATGTACGTCATGCATGAATTGGTTTACAGATATCTCAAGTAGCTGAGGATTCAAGTGATGATTGCTCGGTGCCAACCAACACTTACATAATGTGGACCAGAGATGATGGATGGGAAGAATGAGGAGGAGAAGAAGAATTTGATTGGTGGGAGTAATTCCTACTGTTTCATTGGCTTCACATTGTAACAGTCTTATTTACCATAGAACCCCCAAAAGAAGATATCGACTTATCTATCTAAGTGTTTGCTGTGTGAAGCACCAGAAAAATAAGGGCGTGTGTTTGTTTGCCCATTTATGTTTCTTTCAAGTGTCTGAACCTTCAAAAACAAGGGCATAATGTTTACTCATGTGGGTGCTTATGGTTTAATGTGTGGACTTTCATTCTCCTCGTCAACATGTTTTCTCTATCGTTTTGATGTTCTGTTTCTATTTAATTTTTCATGTTTTCCGGCTAAACAAGTAAGAGAAAACATTGAGAAATTTTTTCTTTTTCTTTTGGTTCTTTGCATAAACAATTCATAATTAAAACTTGAAAAATTAATTTAAAAAAAATCAAGAATTTTATAAAACTTAATGTAGAAGGTGGCAGACACGAGGATATCTTTACCATTGAAAAAGTGAGGGATAATTCAAGAGTGTAATTGTAGATTATTAAGGTACAAAATCAAAAAGTAAGGCATAGTTGGATTATGATTATTATTGTTATGGTCATGGTGATGTTAGAGTGACACGTCATTAGGCAGGCTACTTTGGTAACGCGATTGGTCGGTTACACAGACATCTAGCTATCATTTGATTCTCCGTTGGGGGAGGGGTTTTGTGCGTTTCTGTTTTTGGCTTGAGCGAGAAATTTATACAGCTGTGATGACAGTCCAATTATGGGTAGCCACGTGGGGGATTGACAATAATTGCAAAAGAAGGGGTGTTTTCTTAAACTAACGTTTTTGTTTTTCAATTGTATATTTTTTTTGAATGCTGTGTTTTTCATTACGATATTTTTAAAAACACAAAATTGGATTGGGTTGGTTTGAAATTTTTTAATTTTTTCAATTTTTTGTTTGGTTTTTATTTTTCTGAAACCCATACTTTTAGTGATTAAAATATCACAAAATCAATATAGAATGTCACATAAACTTGTTGATTCCATGTCTATAACAATATTTCAAAAAAAAAAACATAAAATATTTGATAAAGCAATTTAGCTCAATCCTTGTATAAATTAAGAGGTTATAATATTTGTTGATAGCACTTGAACCTAGATTGGGTAGCACTCTTTCGACTTAAGAAAATACACTCATTAGTATAATGTTGCAGTTGCAGTCGACGTAAGTATAATGGGTTTTATTTCATGTATGTGAATTGTTAAAAATGTCAAATGTTGTGTGCATACACTGATCTAATAATGTGAATACAAGACAGTTATATGCACAATATATAGTGTGTGTTTAAACAATTATTTTAACTCGTGTCATCTTCATACAGGTTAGTGAAATAAATATTGTGCTGAATGTAATGAAAAATTGCTTCTTTATTGAAAAGTTAGATATATAAATATTTTAAATAAACATTAAATTGATTTAAAATTAGAAAATCAACCCAAATCTAAATTGACTAATTTTATCTCTCCTTTGTAGTTTTTCAACAAATCTTTCTTTCTTTTCTCAAACTCAAGAACTATATATATAAAGGTAAAATAAAGTTTTGTACTGAAAAGTTTCATTTCTAACAATAATGTTAACAATAATGTCTTAACAAATATTAACAATTTCTTTTCATAATGTTTTTTCCTTAAAAATATATCAAAATAATATATTTATTATTTTTTAAAATTTATTTTTAATATCAGTCTATGAAAATGATTTGAAAAAAAATTAATTAAAAAAAAATCAATTTTTTTTAGTTAAGTAACAAACATACTAGCTTATTTTTATTTTTTAAATGATTTGATTTTATCAAAGAAACTTAACTGCCTCATTGTTGTATGCGTTATTAATACCAAAATTTAAACATCGAAACCATATTTTTTTGTTAGAATTAATATATAACTGTATAAGAACAAATATTTTGTGTTGAAATACTTAATTCAATTAAAATATCTTTAAAATTTTATTAACATAACTAAAATAAATTTTAGTTACTATTTTTGTTTGTATTTTTACTTTTTAAATGAAACTAATTATTAGGAGTTGTAGTAACCTTTTTTCACAAAAATGAATTATTACTAATTTTATTCAAATTATCTCTAATCAAGAAAAAAAAAACTAAAACAATAATATGTAATCTCTAAAAATATTTAATCCTATTTTTTTCTATGTTTTCCTATTTATAATCATATAAATTGTTTTTACGAGAGTGAAGGGTTTAAAAAATATAATATTGTTCTCTGATCAGATGGCCGCCGGTGGGCAGCAAAACGGCTTCTTACAAATATTATAATTTGTACATAATATGTTTCATATTAACAATTGTTTGCATTCCTTCAAAGATGAGAGCAGCTTCTCTACTGCTACAAGTACAGGGAGGGACAAAAAATAAAAACACAGATGATCACCACTTTTTTATTTAATGAGTTGAGACTGCTCTAATATTTGAAACAAGACAACAAATAATCTAATCTAAACCCTCACCTGCAAACTTTAGTAGCATGTTTACTCTCTAGTCTCTAACTAGTTTCGTTGCCTACGAATCGCTGCAGTTACGAATTTGCGGTGTGAAAAATGGACTTGTGAGCATTTTTAAACAAAATAGTAAATGTAAACCTATAATATATAAAGTTGATCTAATTGAAAACCGATACAGCTAAGTCAAACCATATATGATGATGGTCAAACTTCATCTATAATGAAACAAAAAAAAAGGTCATGGAGATGTATTTATGGACCAATGAAACAAGTTTAGGATCAAGAAGAAGTTTGGTCGCGTCAGACCAGAATAAAAGCTCAAAAAGTTATAATTTTTTATTCGATTATTTGATCATGCTCAAATTTTCACGTGAACCATCGAATCTTTAGATATAAAAAATCTTGTTTAGGCCTCTAGTTTTGGTAGTTTTTGTGATTTTCCTTGTTATTTTTTTTATTTCTTGCTTGTTTTCGATTTTATGTTTCTTTCCTTTGTAATTTTGGGTTTCTGTTTTTGTTTCCTAGTTGAGGTAAGGTTCCTAACATATTTAAGGCTTTGTAAACCTCCTAAGAAGACAAATTTTATTATTATTATTTTAGAGAAAATAAACTTGGGAATTTGAGGGTTTACATCTACAGTCTCTTTCGCTCATACATTTTTTGGTGTTCTTTGATTATTGTGTTTATAGCTTTCGTCTGCATCAAGTTTAAATCTCTTTGAAAACAAAAAAACCGACCAATTTTTATGTAGTCAATCCTATAATAATTAGTGATTCTAAGCAGTCAGGTGTGCGTTTGTCATAACTAGATTAAGATTTGTCCTAGATAAATTATGTTGATAGCCTAGCAAATGTATTTATGGACCAATGAAACAGGTCTAAGCCTAAGAGAAGGTTTGGTCACGTTAGACCAGAATAACAACTCAAAAGAGTCATAATTTTTTATTTAATTGTTGGATTGTGCTCAAATTTTTATGCAGACCATCAGATCTTTAGATATCAAAAATCTCATTGAGGCCTCTAGTTTTGGTAATTTTGTGATTTTTCTTATTATTTTTAGATTTCTTGTTTATTTCGGATTTTATGCTTCTTTCCTTTGTAATTTTGGATTTTTATTTTTGCTTTCTAGTTGGGGTAAGGTTCTTGATCCATTTAAGGCTTTGTAAACCTCCTAAAAAGATAGACTTTATTATTATTCTTATTATTATTATTTTAGAGAAAATAAACTTATGAATTTTAGGGTTTACATCTTCAATTCCTTTTGCCTATAAAAAATTTTGTGTTCTTTGATTATTGTGTCATTAATTTTGCACTATCAAGCACGAGCCCCATGACATGATGTTTTTTATCTACAGAAGAAGGCAGCATAGAGAAAATGAAAACAAAATACCAAGGCCAATTGCGAAACATGTTGACAAAAAAAGGTTCAAATTAATAAAAAAATAACATTGAATTTTTTTAAAAAATAACAATTGCACTATGTGAATCCATGGTGTAATCGAGGGTGCACCAACGGTAACAGTTTCAATGGTTTACACAGCTATTGATAACTTTTACTTAACTGTTGGGTCTGCTTTAAGGTTCACTAAAATGAAAAGTATATCTCATATTAATTATTTTTTTCAAAGAACAAAGTTTCATCTAACTTAAAATCTTGGCTCATTCTGAATTTCTTTTCTAAATTCTAGCCAAGTTGTTTCGAGTTTTTTCCATCTGTTCTGTTACAGATTTTTTTTTATTGAACTTATAATTGGCGCCGTTCTGAGTTAGGGATAAAAATCCATAATTCTCAAAACAGGTAGCCCTGCGCAGATCTTCATCTGTCTTTTCCCCTCTTCGATAACTTTCATCCAGATTAGCTGGCTCAGTGCAATTAGGGAATGGCAAGAGGAGTTTGTTGGCAATATGAACTGTAGGGAATTTGTGAATTTACATATTAGTTGTGTGGTTCTAGCTAGTAATTGATCGGATGATACGGTACAGATAAAAAATCACAAACTCACAGAAATTGGTAATAAGAGAAAAGAAACCTTCAAGAAAGTATCAAACGAGGAGCAACTGTGATTTGTTCGGAAAATGTTAAGGAATTGACAATGGAACCTACTTTTGTTAGACTATGTGTGAAATATTCAGTTTTTCATAATGTTGCTTTGCAATAGAATCAGTTGTTTATAGAAATCCCACTAATATGTAGTCTGAGAGACTTTGTCTTGAGTTTAGAAGTAGAATTTCTTGAACTTTCATCATGGAATGGAGGCAATGCAGGTTCCTATTATGTCATCATGTAGCTTTATATGCGTTTCTTGAGTTTCTTCTCGAGAACTGTTCATTGTAGTTGCACCTGTGATAACTGGATGATGGTGGCGGGGATTTATTAGTCAGTGTGTTAATTTATTGAAGTATCTAGATTTCTGTTGTTAATTTTCTCTGTTATATATCAGAGGTTACCACTTTCCTTCTACTTTGAGTTGCCCCACCCACATTTCTGAGAGTTCGTATTAAGCTACAAGTTTTGCATAAATATTATCAGTGATTAGTTGCTAGTGTTAGATAGCTAGTCAATAATGTTTTATAAATTGATTTAATGGTTAAATAACAACTCTGTCGATGCTAGACTAGTTGTAATAGATCACTAACATGTTATGATAATTGGCAATGACTCTTGCCAACGAGAAACAATAGCTAGTCAAGAACAGTCAATTAATGGTCTTATTACAAGTATAATATGGTCGCAGTAATTTGATCGAAAAGTAAGATCATGTTTATGGAATCTTGAGGGGTGTAGTTCAACTGGTCAGTCACTGAATTTGCTTTCCAGAGATTACTATTTCGAGTCTCACAAACCCCATAGCTATTGGAGACTTACATGATCGTTAACTTCAGGATCTCTTGGGATTATTTGAGGTACACAAGCTCGTCCGAACACTATATTAATCTAAAAAAATCATGTTCATGGAATTAAATGCCAAATGAAAACATGCAGTATGACTTATTTTATCGCATGTGTTTATAAATTATGAATTATAAAAAAATTTGTTTTCAGAGTTGTTTTAAAGGCTTGTTTTATTATTGTCATATATACGGTGTATCTGAGACCACCTACTATTGTCTCTTTCTTCGTCTCCCACTTGTCCCCGTTTTGTCTTTTAAAAACTCTAATGCTCCACTACTTTCGGTGGAGTTTAGAGATTTGTTTTTACGCAACCGTCAACTCTGCTACAGTTGCCGTTGGGAACCAAGGATTCCTTACCAAGGAGATAACATTTTTAAAAGAAAAAGGCAAAAAAAAAACTCAACATTAATAAAATATTGAAATAAATTGCCTTCAAGGAGGTTAAAGGAAGTCCTTGTAATAAATTGCCTTTGGGGCAGGATAATGAAATTTCTTGTATAATTGCTTTCGGGTAAGATAATGGAATAATATTGGAAATAATGAGTAGTAGCAGAGAAATCAACAAGGCATTTCTGTTTGTTCAAGCTTCTGGGTTTCCTTTGCATAAACAATTCATAATTAAAAGAAGCTTAGCCTTCGGCCTAGCTTCCAACCTGAGCTAGAACGGAGACTCGAATCTTTCGATATCTTCATCAACAAACTGATCATGGAAGACCACCATACCATGGTGTATCGTGTACCACCATATCAAAAGATGAGACATTGCTTCTTTTTGTTGTCTTTTAAAAAGTCTAATGCTCCACTAATTTCCTCACCCAAAGGCATAAGATTTTAAAAAGAAAGGAAAAGAAAAACTGGCCCCACTAAGCACCATCCCGTTTGCAGTCCGTTACAAAGAAGTGGAAAGTAAAAGGAAGGAAATGATTATGTTTATGTCTCTTTTACTTTCGAAACAATGAAAGCAAAAGCATTAGTAGGACAAAGTACTAAAAAGTAAGTTTGTCATCTAAGGATAAAACTCAAGCACCTAAAAGTAATTTTCTAGGATGATCATCTTTGTGTCACACACTCGGGTAATATAATTGATCTATTACAATTTTTTAAAAAAAAAATACTAAAAGAACTATGTTTTTTATGGCAACCAGTGCGGTTATGCTATTTCATCGAGTTTCTTTGTTCTTGAGTTGTTGTGCTTGCTCTCGAATATGCATTATGTAGGAATTACATTACAGAAAAATTATGGGTTTATTATTACGGATAATGAGTTATTTAGTTGATTTTGAAAGATTTTAAGTAAAAATGATGATTTTGAGTTATGGTTTATGTAAATGGTGAATTTAAGTTAGAAATCTTGATATATCAGTAGTTTATCTGTGTAAATTCTGGGTTTGAGGTTGAAGATTATAAAATTTCAGCTTGGTCCCTCAATTTGTGAAAATTACAGTTTAGTCCTTGAACTTTGAAAAAATTACAGATTGGTCCCTGGAGCATAATCCGAGATTCTGGACAGAATTAAAGATGAATTATGGGCAGAATTCCAGTATAGTTATGAATTTATGATATTTTCACTTTGGTCCTCCAATTTGATGAAATTACAATTTGACCCTAGAAATTTGATAAAATTCCAGAGTAGTCCCTGGAGCATAATTTGAGATTCTGGGCAAAATTGAGGATGAATTATGGGCAGAATTCCAGTATAGTCATGAATTTTTGATATTTTTAGTTTGGTCTTCCAATTTGATAAAATTATAATTTGACCCCTAAAAATATGATAAAATTTCAGATTGGTTCCTAGATTTAATATTAGCTTTTTCAGATTGGTTTGATGAATAATTGATGGTTATTTAGTGAATTATTATCAAGTCTCATTATTTGTTTTATTATGAATTAGATTTCTGGAAAACAATTTACTTTTTTGGTTTTTGGGAAAAATAACTAGTTTAGTTAAAAAAAATATATAGGGTTATAAAATAGACCCTTAGTTAAGTGTATTAAATAGGTTGTATGTTCTTTTCGAGTCATTTTATAATGTCTCCTTTGTATTTAGATAATCTTGATATTCTACATGCGGAATATTAGTAGGATTTTCTTCGGTATTTGCTTTCGAGTTCTGTTCACTTTTAAGTCAAATGAGTGTATAATTTTTCATATGCATGAGAAATAATATAAATATTTGAGCTGTTAATATAAATTGGATCGTGCTTCTTGATAATATATATGTTGATTATTATCTTTGTTATGATAAAAAATTGATCAATTGTTGAATCTGAATTCTTGATATAAGCCAATATATACTTCTAAATTGACTTCTGAATTGATAGTTTCTTATTTTATTAATGTCATGAGTTGGGCCTTGAGATATGAATTTGTTTGTTTGATTATGATATGAACTTATGGTATGCCCGTTAGAATGCTCATGCTAACAGGGTAGTGTTAGTCTTAGTGCACATCGTATTTGAAACCCTAGTTGGTCTGGGGAGTCATCAACCTGTGTGAACTGATCATCCTATAGTACGGAGCCTCATGCTCATTGTATTTTTATTTTCTAACGAGTTTTACCTTACGATATCCTTATTATGGCCTATTTGAGAAATCTTCCTATAAGAATCTAAAGCCATAATTGTATATATATTTCTTATTGTTGTATTACCTTGTGTATGTATATTGAACGTTATCTACTCACTGAGTTTGTGAACTCACCCTCTCATTATTTATCTTTCTCAAGCTTATAGCTTGTTAGCAAATTATTTTTGTTGGACCTTCAAAACCTGTATTTTTTGTTGTAATTTGTACTTTTTCTTTATATCTAGTTAGTGTTCCACAACTACAAAATTGTATTAAGTCTTGTATTAGGATAATCAAATTTTATTATAAAGTTAGGGTTTCTACAAGAATAATAACCTATTGTTATTAGGTTTTTTCATATTGATTATAATAATTTTCAATACTTTATTTATTTAGTTTTTAATTAAAACTTGCTTTTACGAGCAAAATAACCTTGCCCCAATGGTAATGTCTTGCAACCATGATGGAAGCTCAGCCCAAGAAGATACCTTAATTGTTGATTGTACATAAAAACACCTCTCTGGCTATTGTAAATGCATTGCCCACGTACGTTTGTTTCTTACTACTGAATAAAAGATAATTAATTCACTACTATCTCTTTCTATTTTCTCCTTTTGGTACTAGATCCAGAATCAGCACCAGTACCAGATTCAACAACCTTTGAATGTTGGAACAGCATAAGTGTCTCGTTAACAACTGTTTGCATTCCTTCAACGATGAGAGTCGTTTTTGGTATAAGCACGGTCTAGTCTCTAATGCTCTTAACTTTCACTGAAATTAGGCCTTTAAGTTCAAAATTACGTTGTTATTTTTTTATTCTCATTTCCTTCCTTCTTTTCCTTTCACTCTTTTTCTTTCTCAAGCTAGTTACACCTTCTATATTAAGCTTTTGAACCTTCATAATAGAGTCTATTAACAAATTATTTCCCCACATTTTTCCTCTCTTTTTCTCTCATTTTCTCCTCCTCTCCAGCTCTAATTTTCAAGAGTATTTATAGGGTTTTTCTAGGTTTTTTTATGGATTCCCTCAAAGATTGATGAAAGTTTAACTATTTGATCAAAGTAAAAGGGTTCTGGACAAAAGCTAATAGCTAGAAGTTCTTGTAATAAACTGGTTTTGCAATAGTGGTTTTTGGTTTTAAGGGTACCTGGTGGTTTTGATCATGAGAGAGAGATTTGCAATGGTGATTTGAAAGTTATTTCCAGGTTTCTTGTGGGTAGAAGTATCTTGGAAAATAGCGTGAAGGAGTTTTCGTTGAAACTGCATTTCATAAGAAGCTTCTTTAATGTCTTTTCCTTCAAAATCTTGAAGTACAGTTTTAAGATTGTTCATGAGAAATTAAGAGATTTTCTTTTACTGTGGAATGAAAAAAAAAAAACATAAACACAAATATATAAATTACAAGGGTTAGTTGAATAGATGAAAAATTGTTATTAAACTTGGCTTGAACAATCCATCACCTTGCTCGGGTTGGGTATAAGAAAAAAATTAATTTATAGTTAATATAGTTTGACCTATGATGAGTCAACTTGCAACCTAGTTAAAACTCGATAAAAATTCTAATTGATGTTTTTGTTCTGTTCAAAACAACATATTTTCATCATTTAGAAGAAATTATTGATTTGAATCATTTTACATTAACCCACCGAACTTAGAACTCAAATCATGTGCCAATTCAGCCAAGTTTGACTCTCTATCTTCTTTCCTTTACTTTTCTTTTTCTTGGAGGAGAAAGAGGGTTGCGCTACTCGTTTCTTTTCATTTTCTTGGAAACCATACAGAAAGTTCTTGGATCTGTTGATTGTTTTCTAGCTATTTGTCTTTTTTTCTCATTCACTCGGTTTCTTTGGGTGATGACTAGTTGTTTTTCGCCAAGTAATAAACTCTTTTTTTCTAAATGTTTACAAAAAAAAAAAAAAAACTGTTTATAATAATTTTGTCAGATGTCATGGATATGATCATGACTAAGGAAATTTGTAATAATTTTTCTTTCGTAAAAATCTTCCAAAACATTGAGAATGACTAAATTATTAGGTTTTGTTTACCTATTTTCATCATGTCCTAATTCCAGAAGAAGGTAATATTATGATAAATAACCACATGCGGTTATGAAGGTCTATCTATCTCTTAAAACTAGATAAATAAAGCCATGAGAGTGACATTTGAGCCCCGTTTATTTAAAGTGGTTTCTTTTAAAAGGTAGTTTTTATAGAAAATAAATTCTTACAAAGTAAGTTATTTATTTATATTTAATAGTGTTATAAAAAATAAGATTTTAAAAAGAAAGGAAAAGAAAAACTGGCCCCCCTAAGCACCATCCCGTTTGCAATCCAATATTACAAAGAAGTGGAAAGTAAAAGGAAGGAAATGATTATGTTCATGTCTCTTTTAATTACTTTCGAAACAATGAAAGCAAAAGCATTAGTAGGACAAAGTAAGTTTGTCATCTAAGGATAAAACTCAAGCAATTAAAAGTAATTTTCTATGATGATCATCTCTGTGTCACACACTCGAGTAATATGATTGACCTATTACAATATTTGATAAAATTATAATTTGACCTCTAAAAATATGATAAAATTCTAGATTTGTTCCTATCTTTAATATTAGCTTTTTCAGATTGGTTTGATGAATTATTGATGGTTATTTAGTGAATTATTATTAAGTTTCATTATTTGTTTTATTATGAATTAAATTTCTGAAAAACTGTTTACTTTTTTGGTTTTTGAAAAAAATAACTAGTTTAGTTAAAAAATATATAGAGTTATAAAATAGATTTTTAATTAAGTATATTAAATAGGTTGTATGTTTTTTTCAGATTGGTGGAAGTAATTCCAAGCAGATACCTTGTTGCCTAATGCTAGAGAATCCAAGAGGGTGTTCATTAAAGAGAGAACAGGCTGAGAATCTTTTTTTCACGTTGCTGTATAGCATGTGAAGCTGTTTTCATTGGCTAAGAGTAGCCCCACCCTCCTGTTAGATAGCTTCTTTCTAAGCAGCTTATTATGAAACTCACTGAAATTGGTAATAAGAGAATAGAAACCCTCAAGAAAGTATAAAATGAGGAGCATGGATTTGTTTGGAAAATGTTAAGGAATTGACAATGGAATCTACTTTTATTAGACTATGTGTGAAATATTCAGTTTTTCGTAATGTTGCTTTGCAATATTAGAATCAGTGGTTTATAGAAATCCTAATGAGCAGCCCACTAATATGCAGTCCGAGAGACTTTGTCTTGAGTTTCGAAGTAGAATTTCTTCAACTTTCATCATAGAAAATATGATAAAATCAAAATAGCAAAACAAGAAGAAAGAACAACAGCATAGAAGAGATGCAGTGCAGGTTCCTATTATAGATTTTTCAATCACAGAAAAAAAGGTTGCAATGATGGAAGACGTGAACCATTAGGCTTACAAGAGAATTATTTAAACAAGTAAAGCAATCAGCTGAACCCTATAAGATCTGCTACAATTAATCCTCAGATTTGAAGTTAACGTAACGTCACTTCCTTAATTTCTGACAGGATTTTGACAGCTTTTCATTAGGATCTGATAAGTCTTCATGTTGATTTGTAGGACTTGCAGGTTTATGGTTTTATAAAGGAAAAATCAAAGTCAATGTTTATAAAGGAATGAACGTTCTTACTTTTTCTTTCCTCGAACTTCTTTGTTTCTTTCCTTTCTTTTTCTTTTTCTTTTTCTTTTTCTTCTTGGAGGAGAAAGAGGGTTGTGCTGCTCGTTTCGTTTCATTTTCTTGGAAACCATACAGAAAATTCTTGGATCTGTTGATTGTTTTCTAGCTATTAGTCTTTAATTTTCTCTCATTCACTCGGTTTCTTTGGGTGCTGACTAATTGTTTATGGTCAAGTAACAATCTCTTCTTTTGTTCTACTGAAATTCTTGGCGTTTTGGTCGGGAATTAGGTTAGCTCCTTTTGCTTGTCTAGAAAATTGAGGGAAAGTAACAGAGATAATTTAGACCCTTTAAGATTTTTGCCACTATGGTTTAGTTCTTCACTTTCCCGGAATTATGAGAAAGGGTTGTTTCTGGTTTTGAGATTGAGAGATGGGGTCTTGAAAAGTGGAATGGCTGGTGGTTGTTTAGGCTATCATTGTGTGGGTGGTCGCCAAAATTCACCAGGGAGAGGAAATGGGAAGACAGAGTATATCTTTTTATTTATTTATTTAGTCTTGACCGATTAAATAAGCTGGTTTTATATGAATTATATAAAGAAAAAAAGCAATAATAACAAATAAGAATATATATAAGGAAAAAAATACATCATTATGTTGAAATGAAGGATAAAATTATAAACAATTTTTTGTTTTATAAAAGGGTTAGAAAGAAAATAAAAAATCATAAGAATAAGGATCAAACTAAAATCATAAGAATAAGAATTTCTTAAGAATAGAAAGAAAATAAGAAATTATAAGAATAAGGATCAAACTAAAATCATAAGAATAAGAATTTCTTAACGTGTTTTTTTATATTAAAATTTTTTTAAATGTAAATCAAAAAACTTATACACGCATCAAATTAAATAAATCACAAACAATTATGTAAATAAATGAAAAAAATAAAGTCATTACCGATAATTAAAAATGCAAGTGGAAAAATTAAGAAACAAATATAGATAAAATATTTAATATTGCAACATGGATCATTTATCTGGTTATATTTAATGAATTTGTTTACTAAAATCAATCTATAATAGAAATCAACACACACATAATTTTTTTTTAATATCATAAAAGGAAAACAAAACTATGCAAGGCTACACATATTCAAATTATTATAAAAAATTAGATACTTAATCTATCTGAAATATATAAAAATATTTACAGATAAATATTACTAACCTCTTAAAAAATTAAACATAAGCAACAAAATTAAAAATAATTGAAGAAAGACTACATAAGGCCAAAAAAAATCATAGAAAAAGGGTATTAATAAAAGCATCATTTTTAAAATTATTTTCAAAAATATATATAAAAAAGTATTAATAATAAAAAAAATTCAAAATGCAATGCTGGAAAATTATAGAGACTTATTATTTAATAGCTTAAAAAAACATGGAACTAAAATGAACTTTGCAAACAAATTATAGAGTTGCCATCTATTTTAGCTGAGTTTTTAACTTTAGTCTCCTGTCTTTTAATTCAACTCTCATCCTTAAAACAATATGTAATTTGACTCTAATTTTAATTAAAAAGGATCAATTATGAAAAAAAATTCAAGTACAAAATTGAAAATTTTCAAAAAATACACTATTGTTGTCCACAATTAAATGCTAATGAACATAAAACCCCTTTTTCTTTTAATTTATATTATAATTTGGTACTGTGATACATACTTTTAAAAATATTTTTTATTTTAAAATATATTAAAATAATTTTTTACACACATATATTTTTTAAATCATATAAAATAATAAGAATATATTAATTTAATATCTCTATAAATGTATATTATAAAAACCAATATGATTTGGACAGCCACTCTATCATCCTTGATCATGCCGTGATTTTAGGGGTTTTTTTTATTCTTTCTTCTTTATACCATTCCTTTCTTTCTTTTTTTATCATGCTGTGATTTTAAGATTTTTATTTTAAGTGTTTGAATAAGTACATGTTTTTTAAAATATTTTTTATTTAAAAATATATTAAAATAATATTTTTTTATTTTTTAAAAATCATTTTTAATAACAATATAAAAATAAAAAAATTATTTTATATCTTATCATTAGCTGGAAATCGCATAATGTAATGATCAATATTATACGATGATATATAGACAAATTTGGGGTTCGCTGAAGGCGGGGATTCTATTGGTCAACGTATTTTCAATGTAGTAAAATTAAATGTTTCACTATAAATGATAATATTGATTCTTTAAATGAATAAATGATTTTAATATCGTTAAAAGATGTTTTTACCTTGTTATTTGTTCAAAAATGGTATACCCAAGCTCCGGCGAACACCAAGAAGTCTCCATTTTTAACACAAACAAAATACTAGAGTTAGGATTGCTTGCATGAAATCTAGCTAAGTTCTTGCATAAATTAAGAGGTTATAATATTTGTGGATAGAATTTGGAAACTTACTAATCAAATGATGTTTGTTAATATGTAATTATTATTATTATTATTATTATTATTAATGGTGATACAAGCATGATTCCCTTAGCATAGCTCCATAAATCAAATATAAGCCATCCAATTGCAGTGTCAAATAACAACCACTATTTGATTCATGAACCCACTTGAACCTAGATTGTGTGGCATTATTTCAACTTAAGAAAATACATCCATTAGTACCAAATTCCCAACATGTAAAAGAAATGTTAAACCAACAATGAAGTTGGTGTTGGGTTTGTCGAATAGCATATATGCAGCCGAAGTAATAAAATAAAATTATTCAGGAGTTTCTAGAATCTTGTTAAACAGATCTAGAGTTGTTTAGGGATTTATTACCTGAAAATTTGATCATTTTCGGTTTTGAATAATTTTTTAAAGACTGAGTTGTTGCAAACTAGAAGTCGTCCAATTGTTCGTCCTTCAACGGTAATCCACATGAACCACTAGTCCTTACCTGATTTTTTAGATCAGGAAATATAATCCTTGTATTAATTATATTGTAGTCCTTAATTTCTAAAATATATTTTAATCAAGTTATACTTAATTAAATCATCACAATTTAATATATTGACCCAAATATAAATTATAATTATAATTAAATAAATTACAATTGAAGATTTGAAGATCATGTGTATTGTCTAGTAACGTGTCATGATACCCTAAATATTAGAAAAGTTATTAGTGGTTTAAATTACCGGTTTCTCATTGTAATTAATACCATTTTATCACTAATGTTCTTATTTAACATTAAAACATGAAGCATATTTGTCATGTTAAATTATGTTCATTCTCTAAATAATACTAATTGATCATTTGAATAAGATTTCAAACCCTTTTTAAATATCATTCCACATTGGTCAAGGATTTCTCAGTCAATACTATTTGAGAACAGATTGAATATTTTTTCTAATTCACACAGGATGATGAAATCCTCTCTTAATCACTCAAATATCTTCATATAGTTCATGATATACCCAATGTCTATCATTTTGTTACCTCAATTAAGATAACATGTAACATGATCAAAGCATAACATTCTCTATATAAGATAACTTAGTGATCTCAAGTCCGAGGATTACATATACAACCGTCACGTGAGTCTTTCCATAGACATAGGTAATCTCTCCATATGGAATTCTCATGCGGGTCAATTCAGTGCACATGTCTTATGACAAGCACATACATATTAGTTTTAGGTATCTCTTATAGCTCAACTTATGAGAACAGTTGCTTCATTTCATAAAGGAAAAAACATAATATGTATCAGTCTTTATGGCTCTAATAAATATCCAGTATTTAAGAGAGCATCAACCAAGAACATTTTATTAACAATATTTTGATGCATTAAAAATCTCATAATTATAACAACTTTATAATTTCCTTTGCAAAGCATTTTTGTCTCATAAACTTTATCTAGACTCTAGATTCATTAATCTAATATTATATGAATATTAAAGTTAAATTAAGCTTTTATTAATAATAAATATGTATTTACATGAATATAATAATACCTCGTATAACTAACCGATTGACTACAAGGCATATTAAACTAACAGTTGGTAACCATTCTATACCGATGGTATTATCTTTTATCAAAAAATGAAATTAACTATAGATTTACTGGTTGCCGCACGTGTGCGGCGTCACAACGAATATGGAGAAAAGACTATAGAAAAAAAGGATAAATGTCAAATGTTCAACCCGAATCATAGAGAAAAGACCAGAACACGTTAACTCAATTGGGCAATTATTCATCTTCTTTCCCTTCCTTTATTCTATCTTTGCTTAGCCTTTTTTGGGCCTGGATCAAATAAAATTTGATATTAAATTGAAGATAATAAGGGGCTAAATTAAAAAAAGAAGGCTTTCCTCATGTGAGATGAGCTTTGGGGTCTAATTGAAGAGTTGGTGTCAAATTAGGGATTAAATTGAAAAGATGAAATGAGATTTAGGACTTAATTGAAGAGTTATTATCGAATATGTCATAGCCTGACTGAACCTACTAGATATTGTCTTTTCTGGGCCTTATCGTCCTCACGAATTTGTTCTTGGTGACTACACATGGCCCCAAAACGTGTCTGACAAGTCAACAACCAACACTACTAATAAAGTCAACTACCAAATCCTCACTTGCCGATATTGAATATTATAGAATAAAAGAGAAAGAAATGTTGGTGCGTGTAAAGCACATGTCAGTATGGGAGAGAGACTATTGAATACGAGCGACACATATGTGGCCTCTACTCCCTTTAAAGGTTGTCGATTCCATTTGTTTCACCTGAAATCTTATATCATTTTAAAACACAGAACAAAGTAAGACAAATTTCATTGCACTTAAAATCTTGGCTCATTCTTCTTGCCTAAATTCTAGACGAGTTGTTTCGAGTTTTTTCCATCTGTTGTGTTCCAGATTTTTTTGAATGAACTTATAATTGGTGCCGTTTTGAGTTAGGGATAAAAATCTATAATTCTCAAAACAGGTAGCCATGCACAGATCTTCATCTCTCTTTAATTTCCCGTTACCCATTTCCCCCTTCCCATCTTCCTTCCATCGAATCCAATTCATAACTAATTTGGGTTGCTTTTGTGGCAATTTCAATGATTTACACAGCTATCGATAACTTTTTTTGGCTGTTAATATCGTAGTATTCTCTAAAAAGCCAATGTCATTGCATTTCCATGCTTTCTAAAGAAAGAATTTATTTATTTATTAAGGAATTCATTTAGTTTTTTCAATATTTAATTTAATTTATATTCTTAATAATAATTTTAATTCAAACAACAAGACAGCAGAACACCAAATAATTTATTGATTTTACTCATAACACAGCACAATTATTTATTATTAAATATATAATTTGATATGGTTAATCTCACAACAAAACACAAAGCAAACTCTTATTCTTAAACTTGCATTAAATATTGCTACTTAGAATTTATTAATTTGTATTATACACGTACATATATTATCTTTGAAGGCTTGTATGACCTTTATCTTAGATATCATTTTATTCTTTATTCTATGTTATTTTCATTACTTTATAAATAATTATGTATTAGGGACATTTGAGCAAAATAATGTTACTCATAAAAAATAATTTTTTTAAAAATAAAAAAAAATGCATGAATTAAAATTTATGTTTTCAATAAAAAAATATTTTTTTAGTTCAAATCATTACAGTTTCTTAGGATACTTTTCCTGGTTGTTATTATTTTTTATATCGTCAAAATTTTTTTATTTTAGAAAAATACATGAATCAGACTAGAGAATTTTGATGAAATATATATATATATATATATATATATATATATATTGTCTATAATTTTATTTTGAGTGTTTTTTATGAATATATTACATAATTAAATAAAAAATATATTAAAAAAGTTAGATTATAAAAAATACCTCAGCATAACTACGATAGTTTCTAAGACTCTGTTTGTTTTACATTTCAAAAATACTTTAAAAAAAAAAAAACAGCCTCCCTCACTGTTTTTGTCCTCTGTTTATACGTGTTTTGATTCTGACAACTACTCTATTATCCTCTTCTTTCATGCTACTTTTCAAACTTTCTACAAGACTGCCCCTACGTGACCTTACTTTCTGCCTTCCTTGTCCCTTTCCTTTCTTTCTCCTTTTTTTCTCTCCTCACTTGAGTGTGTGGCACAGATGGTACTCATAGACAATCACTTTTAATTGCTTGAGTTTGATCCTTTGTTGTGTTCGTTCCATTAATTCTACTTCTTTGCAAGTCTTTTCCCTTGATGATCTGTTTTTTTTTATAAAAAAAAAAGAAGAAAACTAAAAAAAACATTGACCGATCATAGCTTAGGTTAATTATATTTGTTGTTGGAAGCGAGCTAGTATCATCCATGGAGGCGTCTAAGTGATTATCCTCAACCTTTCATTCGTTTGTTTATTTGCTAGGTGAGTTGTTTAAAACATTATTTTTCTTTGTTTCTTTGTCACTGTCTCTATATTACTACGCATAGTATCTTAAGTATGTCATCAAAATGCTTATACCTTGCGTTGTTGCTTTTGAAGCTGGATTCAATACAGAGCTAAAGGCCTTCTCCATTTCATTGAGCAATCAGTACCAGTGCTTTTCCCACATATTTTCTCTAGTTAAGGTAATGAAATTCCTATTCCCATTCTCTCTGCGCCTCTTTTACTTGCAATGACTCACTCTCACGTTCTGTATCCTTGTTTCTCTGATTTTGGCACATAATTAGCTGCTTATTACGTTTTTTATTGTTGCGTTTTAATTATATGATTTTACGATGGTAGGAGTTCTTAGTCTGCGTGAACAGCAAAACACCACATGAACAGCAGAAAAAAGGCTGCCCACTTCTTTGTTTTTTTTTTCTTTAACACTAAAAGAGGAGCCAAGTTTGACTTTCTTTGTTTCTTTCCTTTCTTTTTCTTTCTTTTCTTGGAGGAGAAAGAGGGTTGTGCTGCTCGTTTCGTTTCATTTTCTTGGAAACCATACAGAAAATTCTTGGATCTGTTGATTGTTTTCTAGCTATGAGTCCTTAATTTTCTCTCATTCACTCGGTTTCTTTGGGTGCTGACTAGTTGTTTTTGGTCAAGTAACAATCTCTTCTTTTGTTCTACTGAAATTCTTGGCGTTTTGGTCCAAGAATAAGTTTAGCTCCTTTTGCTTGTCTAGAAAATTAAGGGAAAGTAACAGAGACAATTTAGAACCCTTTAAGATTTTTGCCACTATGGTTTAGTCCTTCACTTTCCTGGAGATATGAGGTTCGGTTAAATGGAGAAAGGGTTGTTTCTGGTTTTGAGATTGAGAGATGGGGTCTTGAAAATTCAGCTGGTGGTTGTGTAGGCTATCGTTGTGTGGGCGGTCGCCAAAATTCAGCTGGGAGAGGAAATTGTATATATATATATATTTCTTTATTTTGCTCAAGAGAAACCAGATGTCTCTTCTGTTTATGTTACAAGCTTGATTTTTTTATTTAAAAACTTGTTTTTAACCTATTTTTTATCCAAAATATTTATAAAATACTATATAAACCTTATTAAACCAATACAGTTAAAAAAAGAAAGAGCCTCTCTCCCTGTTTTTGTCCTATATTTATGTGTTTTGATTTGGACAACTACTCTATTATCATCTTTTTTTTCCTACTAATTTTCAAACTAGTTTTCAAAAAATTAATTTGAAATAAAGATAAAATAAAATAAAATAATTTTTTTAAAAAATACTTTAGAAAAAAAGGAACAAACACGTTATTTCTCTCCTTATGCGCTGCCGTGATTTCAGGTCCTCAACTCCTGCATTATTTGTAAGAGCATGAAAACAAAAATAAAAAGATCAAACGAGCATGGCTATCAAAAACTAAAACTCAAAAATATAGAGAACTACTATTGTTATATCTGCACATTTATGAATGAACAATAATTTCATAAATATTTTAATTTTTTTTTGCTATTATATTATTAAAGTGTCCAAAGAAATTCCAAATAAAAGAGACACAAAAAAATCCCAATCAAAGAGATAAAAAAAAAATATAGGATTTTTATCAGAGTATTATTAAAGTGTCCAAAGAAATTCCAAATAGGATTATGACTTTTCTCTCCTACTTTCTACCCCTATCTTAATGTGCAGATAAGGTTGAGCAAGTGGCGATAATCTATTGGTTCCTTGGATTACCTGGTCACCATAAAATTTAAAATTCTCTTTTCATTTGCTCACATTGTAATATTGGTCCTTTCTCATAAATTTGTTTTTTTAAAAAAATACTGAAATTTGTAATTATAATTTTTTATGTAATGTAATTGTAATTCCTAGCATAATGCATATAAAACCAACACTGGATGAAATAGCAAAAGAAAAAGACTTGAAGGACTGAAATAAAATAAAACCACAAAAGAGGGATGAAGAAAGTAACCACATTCTGGATGCCATCAAAAACATAGTTCTTTTAGCTTTTTTTAAGAGGTCAATCACTTGTAATTGCTTGAGTTTGATCCTTTAGTGAGTTCGTTCTAGTAATTCTACTTCTTTGCAAGTTCTTTGTTGATCCTTTTTAAAAAAAAAAACTAAAAAAAACTTTAATCGATCATTAATTATATTTGTTGTTGGAAGCGAGCTGGTATCATCCATGAAGGCGTCTAAGTGATTATCCTGCACCTTTCACTCGTTTCTCTCTGCTAGGTGAGTAATTTTACACATTATTTTTTTTTATTTGTTTGACACTGTCTCTAAATGATCTTAATTATGTCATCAAAATGCATTTTTCATGGGAATTACTGCTTTAACTCACAAGTGCCAGTTAGAATCCTTATACCTTGCCTTGTTGCTTTTGAAGCTGGATTCCATACAGAGCTTAAGGCCTTCTCCTTTTCTTCCTCCCGCTATTTCATTGAGCACTCAGTACCAGTGCTTTTCGCACATATTTTCCCAAATTAAGGTAATGGAATTCCTATTCCCATTCTCTCTGCGCTTGTTTTACTTGTAGTGACTGACTCTCACGTCCTGTATCCTTATTTCTCTGATTTTCAGACCGGTGGAAAATGGCCGACAAAGCTCCTCCTCAGCCCATAGAATTTCTTCCATCAAAGGATTTCACGCCCTCAGAAGCTTCAAAAGAAGCTTTGGAACAGATTATGAAAGCTCTCAAAGATGACAACGTCAATATGATCGGACTGTACGGCATGGGAGGGGTGGGTAAAACCACCCTGGTGAAAAGAGTAGGCACGATAGCCAGAGAGTCGCAGCTTTTTCCTGAAGTTTTAATGGCTACGGTGTCCCAGAATCCAAATGTCAAAGGCATCCAGGATCGAATGGCAGATAGTTTACATCTGAAATTTGAAGAAACGGGTAAAGAAGGTAGAGCAAGTGAATTATGGCAGAGACTGCAGGGAAAGAAGATGCTTATAATCCTAGATGATGTTTGGAAACATATTGACTTGAAAGAGATAGGGATCCCATTTGGTGATGATCACAGGGGTTGTAAAATTCTTCTAACAACACGTGTTCAAGGCATATGTTTTTCTATGGAGTGCCAGCAAAAAGTGCATTTAAGAGTCTTACTTGAAGATGAAGCATGGGATTTATTCAGAATCAATGCAGGTTTACGTGATGGGGACTCTACCTTGAACACAGTGGCAAGGGAGGTTGCGAGAGAATGCCATGGCTTGCCTATAGCACTTGTGAAAGTGGGAAGGGCTCTAAGAGGTAAATCACGAGTTCAGTGGGAAGTAGCGTCTAAACAGCTCAAAGAATCTCAATTTGTGCGCATGGAACAAATTGATGAACAAAATAATGTTTACACATGTCTTAAGTTGAGCTATGATTATTTGAAGTACGAGGAAACCAAGTTATGTTTCGTGCTATGCTGTTTATTTCCAGAAGATTATGACATTCCAATCGAGGACTTGACGAGATATGCAGTTGGCTATGGGTTACATCAAGATGCGGGGTCCATTGATGATGCAAGGAAACAAGTTTTTGTGGCAATCGAAAACCTCAAAGATTGTTGCATGCTGTTGGGCTCTGAAACTGAAGAACATGTGAAAATGCATGACCTTGTTCGTGATGTTGCTATTCAGATAGCATCATCAGAAGAATATGGATTCATGGTAAAGGCTGGCTTAGGGTTAGAGAAGTGGCAATGGACGGGTAAAAGCTTTGAAGGTTGTACAACAATTTCGTTAATGGGCAATAAACTAACCGAACTTCCTGAAGGATTGGAATGTCAACAGCTCAAAGTTCTATTACTAGGTCTGGATGATGGTATGAATGTTCCAGAGAAGTTTTTCGAAGGGATGAAAGAAATTGAAGTTTTGTCTCTGAAGGGAGGGTGTTTGTCATTGCAATCACTGGAACTCTCAACGAAACTTCAATCGTTGGTGTTGATCAGGTGTGGATGCAAGGACCTCATTTAGTTGAGAAATCTGCAGAGACTTAAGATTCTTGGTCTTATGTGGTGCTTATCCATTGAAGAATTACCTGATGAAATAGGAGAGCTCAAGGAGTTAAGGTTGTTGGATGTGACAGGTTGTAAAAGGCTAAGTAGGATTCCTGTGAATTTGATTGGAAGGTTGAAGAAGTTAGAAGAGCTGTTGATCGGGGATGGCAGCTTTGAGGGATGGGATGCTGTTGGATGTGACAGCACAGGAGGAATGAATGCAAGCCTGACAGAACTAAATTCGTTGTCTCAGTTAGCCGTATTATCATTGAGGATACCGAAGGTTGAATGCATTCCCAGAGATTTTGTTTTTCCAGATAGCTTGCGCAAATATGATATAATATTAGGGAATGCTTTTGGCTATGGGTATTGTCCATCAACCTCGACAAGATTATATTGGGGTGGTACATCCTTAAATGCGAAGACATTTGAGCAATTTTTTTTACATAAATTAGAATCTGTAGTAGTGAGGGGTTGTGGGGATGTTTTCACTCTGTTTCCAGCAAGATTGCGGCAAGGTTTAAAAAATCTAAAGGAGCTGACTGTTGAAAGCTGTGAATCATTGGAAGAGGTATTTGAATTAGGTGAGGCTGATGAAGGAAGCAGTGAGGAGAAGGAGCTGCTGTCATCTTTAACAGGGTTACAGCTGCAAAGGTTACCTGAGCTCAAATGCATTTGGAAGGGGCCCACCAGACATGTCAGCCTCCAAAGTCTTAATATTCTGAGTTTGGATTCTCTCGACAAACTGTCATTTATCTTCACACCGTCCCTCGCTCAAAGTCTGCCACAGCTAGCAGGCCTCTACATAAATAATTGCGCTGAATTGCAGCATATTATCAGAGAAGAGGCTGGTGAAAGGGAAATAATTCCAGAGTCTCCTGGGCAGGATGATCAAGCTTCACCTATCAACGTTGAGAAGGAGATAGTGCTTCCTAATCTAAGGGAGTTGTCGATACAACAATTATCAAGTATTGTCTGTTTTAGTTTCGGATGGTGTGATTATTTCTTATTCCCTCGTTTGGAGAAGTTGAAGGTCCATCAATGTCCAAAGCTGACCACAAAATTTGCTACTACACCAGATGGTTCAATGAGTGCTCACTCAGAGGTGCTGCTGATTTAACTTTATTTCTTGCCTCTCTTTTAGTGTGTTTGTTTCTTGTTTCTCTCAATAATAAGATTTACAAGTTAAATGAGCATGCCATGCTTGGATTGGTTTACAGGTATCTGAAGTAGCTGAAGATTCAAGCATTAATAGAGAGTGGACCCGAGATAATGGGTGGAAAGAAGAAGAAGAAGTAGAGGAAGATGGTGATGGTGATGGTGATGGTGATGGTGATGATTAATAGTCAAAAAAATAATGTTGCTTGCCCATTATCGTACAAGCCTCCAGAAGTAAGGGCGTATGTTTGCTTGCCCATTTGTGTTTCTTTTGGTTTAATGTGTGGACTTTCATGCGTAAGATGCTGAACTCTTTGTTTGATGTTCTGTTTCTAATGCATAATGCATTATTAAAAATGTTATTGTATGAGCATGTGAATATATTTGGGCATTCAAATCTCAAGATGGCTGAGACTTGATGCTGAACTCTTTGTTCAAAAGTTTGATACTGATATCATGTTTTCGTAGCAGAGCAATCTTATGTTGACTGGTTTTTTCGAGCAGATACCTTGCTGGCTTTCGCTAATTTTTCCTTTTCTTTGTTATTTTTCGATGAATTTCTCTTTTCTTTCTCAACCTCAAGAATTAAAATACAAGTAAAATAAAGTTTTGTATCAAAAAATTTCATTACCAAAAAGAAGATTTATCAAAATTACAAGGCATGGAGGCGTTGACACAATTTGTTTTTTTAAGGCCTCCTATTTTTATTTTTTTTTCATGTTTCAATTTTGATTTTTATTTTTTATAAAAACAATATAATCAATTTTTTTTTCATAAAGTCAAGCATCAAACCAATGGTGCGGCTTTTTATTTGGTTCTAGATGCTCATATAAAATTATCAACTTATATAAAATTATCAACTTCAAATTCCAATTAACACAGCATTGAAAGATTAAATTTTTTTTTATAAAAAAAGATAGATAATCAAAAGCAAAAAAACAAAAGGCAAAGTTGACACTATATTTTTTTTAAAAAAAAATTGGTTTTTTATTTGTTTCAATTTTGATCCTTTCATTTTCAATTTCTTACCAATAATATTTTTTTTTTTTGTGAAATTGAACATTATTCTAATATCAAGATGTTTTATTGAGAGCAAGATAACTATAAAAAAGGCAAATAAAAATACATTACCCATCTCAAATCTTAATCAATTCATCATCAAAGATCACTTAATAAAAAAAGGACAAAAAAAGAGAGATTAAACATTGTGTGAATTCACAATATCATCAAAGATCACTTAATAAAAAAAGGACAAAAAAAGAGAGAGTAAACATTGTGTGAATTCACAATATTTCCTCTCGGGGACTATATTGTTTCAGCCGATCTCTTTTAGGTTTCTATTAATATATTTCTTTATTTATTTTATATATAATGAATAGGTAAGTTATATCTAACTAATAATATAACACATTGCTACCTACATCCACATATACTAAAAAGACACTCACTATAGTCATATTAGTAGTTATTTGACTCGCACTTTCCTATGGATCAGAAATGTTTTTTAGCAAAATAAATAAATATGAATGCTTTTCAAATGTATTTTTAACAAAAAAAAAATAAACCTAATCATAAATACAAAAAAAGGTATTGACGTGTTTATTTAACTCGTTTCGCTATGGGTCAGATAATATTTTCCAACACAAGAATGGATGTATAAGTGTTGTTAATGTATTTTTTGATATCGAGAGAAAAAAATATAATTGTGAATAAAAAAAGTTAATGTTTACATATAATAAAATAAATTTGGGATCATATATGTTAATAAATACAAAAATAATTGTTAACGCAACGCGCCACATGTAGGAAGTTAATATTTGATGTAGTAGAAAAATAGGACGGTGTTTCAAATGCATTTTATTGTATCATGATTCTCTTAATTGAGAAATGTGAAACAAAATAAAAAAAGGACAAAAATATTATATTTCAGCCGACCTCTTTTAGGTTTCTATTAATATATTTATTTATTTTATGTTTTTTTTAATAAAGAATAGGTAAGTTATATCTAACTAATAATATAACACATTGCTTCCTACATCCACATATACTAAAAGACTTACTATAGCCATATAAGTAGTTATTTAACTCGCACTTAGCTATGGATCACAAAATTGTTTTTAGCAAAAAAATAATTTGTATGCTTTTCAATTGCATTTTTAACAAAAACAAATCCTAATCATAAATACAAAAAAAAAAGTGTTGACGTGTTTACTTAATTCACTTTGCTACAAGTTAGATAATTTTTTAAAAGAAAAAATGTATAAATGTTGTTAACGTATTTTTAAAAATCAAGAGAAAATTATAATTGTGAATAAAAAAGTTGATGTTTATATATAATAAAAATAAAGTAAGGACCATAAGTGTTCATAAATACAAAAAATAGTTATTAACGCATCGTGCCACATATAGGATCTTAAGTTAATTTTTAATGTAGTAGAAAAATGGGACAATATTTCAAGTGCATTTCATTGTATTACGATTCTCTTAATTGAGAAATGTAAAAAACAAATCTTACAAAAATATGAACTAAAAAACTAATAAAGAGTTTTTAATGCCAATCAAATTATAAAATAAAATGATAATTATTTTTATAAAAGAAAAAGATACATAAATATGATACTTAACCTTAACTTTCATCTTCATGCACACTTTTCTCCTTTTCTTCTTTTTTTATCTTAAAAGTCACTTTTTCTTACCAAGAACAAATAATTCTTATTTTTATAAACACGTCATGAAAATAAAGTTTATTCATATAAAATATATAAAAAAAACATATATATGAATTTGAATAATTTTTTCTAGATATTAAAGACATAAAAGATAAGTAAAAGATATCCACTATTTAGAAAAAACTAAATAAACAATCTAAATATTTAGAGAGAAAAGTATTAATTTAAATATAAATTCAAAAATTCATTAAAAATACATAAAAAAATATCAATTAAGAAAACAAAATTAGAAAAAAAAAATAGAAATAGATCAAGTGTTTTTGGGCCTAGTAAGTCGGGCCTACACGTTAAGTCCATTTTAAAAAGGGTTGGTACGTATGCGCCTTTTTTATTTGAAAATGCTCCAAATGTTTTTGAAAAAAAAATAAAGAAAAGCGACATGTCACCTACCGAGACTTTCCCGTTCTTGACCAATGGAGAGGTGACTAGAAAATTAAGCAGGGTAGTTTTTGACCCAAAAATGCAAATTTAAACAAAGTTCACACCAAAACACCTAAAAATGGTCTTTATGATGTAATAAACCAATAAAATAGCCCAAAAACCATAAAGTTTTTGGCAATTTCAAGAGCAAAAAACATTTCAATGGAACTCTCTTCATCAAATGAAACTCATTAAAATAAAAATCAACCATTTTTTATGGCGAAAATCAGTGCCAACTGAAACTGTAAAACCCCGGGTAATATTATTGATATTAATAAAAGTCAAGATTACAAAAAATGAGGGAAAGTGATAAATTAGATTATAAGAATGATGATATATTCGAGAATCTGAATTGAAATGTTTTGTTCAGGTGTTAAAATATCTATAAAAAATAAATATAAATAAATAAACATGAAAATGTGAATAAAATTTTTATAGAAATGAATTTCATGAAACTGAAAGTACTAACAAGTAACTGAGTGAAATTTGAAATAACCTGGATAAAATTTGGTATAAACAGGCGTCAGGATTCATGAAATTTTACCCAAAAATCATAAAATTTACTATTGAGGAATATAGAAGTATTTTTAAAAAGTTAAGTAATTATATGTGCGTATGGGGGAAGAAAATATTGAGGGACGTGGAAGGTATTTAAAAAAAAAGTTAATTATATATATATATATATATATATATATATATATATATATATATATATATATATATATGAGTGCAAGTGAGTGTATGCTATAAGGAAAAAAAAAAAATAAAAACAAACTTGCTTTTTCAAATAGAAGGAAGCATTCGGCCAGGAGAGGAAAAATAAATTCAAACAAGGAAAATTTCTCAATTTAAAAGTGTTAAAGCTTTGTTTATTGTTTGATAAGATGTCCTCGCACTTTTAAATAAGATTCTTAAAGAATTTATGCTTTAAATTGATTGAACTTTGTGAAATGAGGAATTAGGGTTCATGATAAATTTTAGAGAAAATTACAATTGATTGTGAAATTGTGTTAAGATTATTGAAGTGAGTAGAGAAAGTAAGAAATTATGGTAATTAACGCAAAATTTTAGGTGTTCTTGAAGAAGGGATTTTTGGAAAAATAATAATCAGAAAAATAAAAATTTAAGAGTTTTGATAAGATGATGAGATTGTGTAAGAAAGAGATGATATTAATGTTAAAGAGTGAATAGATCATGAAATTTTTTTATGTTTTTCTTTAATTTAAATTACGGTAAAAATTAAATAAATAAATTTAAAGAATATATATATTGATTTGAATGATGAAATGAATTGTATTACAATATGGAAATTGGAAGAATAGGAAGGAAATTTACAAAATGATTTTATTTTGGCAAATAAAAGGATAATTGGAATGATTTTATTTATTGAGTGTTTCAATATGGAAAGTAGAATAATGATGTGATATATTAGTCAATTCAAGAGAGGCTACCAGGTCGACACCACAGCAGGAAATTTCAGCTCGAGCTTAGTCATCAGGTAATTACACGGTACCTGAATTTATTATTGGTCAATATGTATTTTTATTTGATTAATTGTGGTTGATAAATATGAAATTATTATATTGTTTACTTTAGAAAATAAGATATGCGATGTGATGAATTAATTCTTGAACTAATGGGATTAATGCCCTGGTGAATGGGCGTGATAAGGAATTAATTCCCTCGTTAATGGGATTAGAACCCTGGTGAATGGGCAAATCGTTGAACTAATTCCTGAATTAATGGGATTAATGTCGTGGTGAATAGGCATGATGAGGAATTAAGTCTCTGGTTAATGGGATTAGTACCCTGATAAATGGGTAAATCTTTGAACTAATTCTTGATTTAATGGAATTAGTGTCCTGGCAAATGGACGAGATGAAGAATTAATTTTCCTGGTTAATGGGATTTGTACCTGATTAATGGATGAAATGTTAAACTAATTTTTGGATTGATGACAATAGTGCTTGTTGAATGGACTGGTGGAAAATTAATCATCTATTAGTGAAAGTAATGCCGGGTTAAATGAGCGATATGAATAATTATATTTTTGGTTGATATTAAACAAGAAAAAAGAAAAAGAAAACAAACTCATAGATTATTCTGAAATTTAATTGATATATATATATATAATACTAGATGAGCAAGTTAATTTAATGATCTTTTGACTAAATTTTTTTTTTTAAAAAAAAGAAGAAAGAAAGTAGAAAGAATTTTATGGATATTTTTTTTTTCATCTGTCTAATTGAATTATTGTATTAAATCAATTTTCAGGTACATCCTCCTATTGGGCTGAACAGTAGATTAGTTTTCTTATATTTGGTTGGGTATCTTTTTGTAATGAATGAATTTATTATTTTGTTATGTAATATAATGCGTCAACAGTTTCTTTATTGAAATTTGATAATATTTTACCCATGTGTCTTTTTTAAAGATTCTTATAATTATAAATATAATAAGAATACCTTCAAAAATAGAATCACAGACTGTAGAGTTCTCATCATAACCATAACACCTTTTTTACTAGGTGGACAAAATGGTTCATTTCTTAGTGTTTTTTATCCATCATAAAAGAAAGAAAGATATGGTATCATCCAGCTATAAATTGATATAAAATCTAAGCTCAAATCTCACCGGACTTGCCCTAGATTTCTCCTTAGATTATGTTATTCTTCACCAACCAAGATTATGTTCCAAATCTGATATTATTTTCTTTCTTTCTTCAGAGAAATTTCCAAAATCTAGAGAGGCCACTTTTTCCATCTTATTTCCCTCATGAAACTTCTCTCCATAGCCATCAAATCATTAAGCACCACGTGTACCACCAAAAGTTTGTGCACCCAGAGTCACTCTATCATTGCGCACAATAATATGCGTTATTTCACATACTTGCCACTGTATCACTGCTCACCAATGGTGGCCCACAACTGTTCCTCGGTATCTGCGTCTCTCCAAGACAACAACATAAAATATTTCTGACTAGATTTTCTGGGTGCTCTTTGTTTTTTTTTTTTTTTTTTCACTTCAAAGGAGAAAAAACAATTAACAAACAGAGTTCGTGAGGGTAGGCTGGCTTGCTTCCTAGCTTCTTTCTTGCTTTGTAAAAACACCCTTTTAAAAGTTTTTATTTTACTGGTTTCTTAGCACCCCTTTCATGGCATTTTCACAGAGGGTTCAGTGCTTTTTCTCAAGTCCAAATAACTAAAATTTGAGTTTTTTTGCTGCTGCTGCTGCTTTAACTTATTAACTAATGGGGTTTCTTCTTCTAATTCTTTTTGTGTTTGTTTTTGCAGGTTGATTATGTTACATTTGGTTGCCATTCTTGGAATGCTTTAAAAGGATTAGTTACTCACTGGTTTGATTCTTTCTCAGTTTTAGTTGTTGGGTTTTAATTACTTTTCTCTATTGGAACAATGTCTCTCTGTCTCTTGTTTATGGACTGCTTACTTTATTCTCTCTTGGCCTCTTGCAATTTTTTTTCTTGAGCTATTATTTGTTTTGAGTGAAATGCATTTTTAATGTGATGATATTGTCACTCTTTGTTTACCAATGTTACAATTCAGAATTTCTTTAGGAAATTTATGATCAGGTGTGTGTGTGTATGTGTGTGTGTTTACCTGAATTTCCTGTCTATGCATTCCAATAACTTGTTTCATTGTAGGAGATTTTTACCGAATTTTCCTGAATTAGATTAGGTAGGTGATTAATTTTTTAGGTGCTTTGTTCATATAGCGGCTGGGGCTTTTGATGATGCACATGATCTCTTATATTTTTGGCAGATTGGATGATGAGATAGAAACTCTGAACAGCATAACAATAGATGCCACAACTTTGCAGCTCTTCCTACCTCCCCTACATGTACAAGCCTTTTGCAGTTGTAGTTTGCATAAGAATGCTAAATTGGGAGTTTGATGTAATCAGCCACATCAAGTAGGTCCAGTTAACAATGCAATTGATGCCATGATAGGCCAGTCAGTGTATGGTGTCATAGAAGCAACATTTGATGCTGGATATTTGCTGAATGTCAGGGTTGGTGATACAGAAACCACTTTGAGGGGTGTTGTTTTTAAGCCTGGACATGACATCCCTGTTAATCCAGAAAATGATATTGCCCAGATGTTCCAATGATCAGAAGGAATGAGATTCCCCTTACGAGAGAAAGCAATAAACAGAGGCGTTCGAGCCTCACGATCGTGAGGCATAAACAGGAACAGAGGCCATCCTCTGGCTTTATAAAAGCCAGAGAAGGCTACGGGGGAGGAGAGAGAGAGACCGAGATAGAGAGGAGAAAAAAAAAAGGAACGAACAGAAGAATACCAGGAAAAAAAAGAAGATAGAGGACGCACGAAGAGAGAAAACTAGAGGCAGAATCTCCTTCAAAACTCCAGCAACCGGACGAACTGGGAAGACCGAAAAAATACCAGTAGAGAGAGAAGCAAACAAAACAGGAACAGGGACAGAAAAGAAGAGGGAGAGGGACCAGAGAGCACGAACAGAGAAAACAGAGTCAAAGAATTGTTGCTAACAATCCAATACCAATTGTCTTGGATAGTCTGGTGTGGAAATGATTTTAAATCATGGTTACAATCATGATTGTGCACCATTCCCGGGCCTTATATGATCCCATTCCCAAGCATTACCTGGTCGTGTTGGTTGTTGCAGTTGTGAATTATTAGCAACTCTAAGCAAATTTTCAATTATCCACATATATTTTTATACTTTATAGTAATTCACTTAAAGACACAATAATAGTGCTTATTGTTTGAGGTTGAGTGAAGAAGCGGATTGTCAGGTGTATCTGCTATAACCAAACCAAACTAAACTAAACATGAACATAACCAAGCTTGACATTTCTAAAAATCAATAAACTGAATCAATATTATACGATGATAGTCAAATTTGGGGTTGGCTGAAGGCTGGGATTCTGTTGGTCAACCAAGTTTGCAGTGAATACTACTACCAAAGCAAATAGGTGGGGGCGCAGTTTTGATGTTTTCATGGCTGCATCAGTATTCGTCGTCATGATTGTGGATGTAGTGTTGCTGAGCATCCCAGGTGTCATGTAAATTTTATTATTATTTTTTGTAATTGTATTAGTTATGTATATATTATTAAAATTTAAATTTTAATAAATTCACCCCTTTTTTGTATAATTTATTCTCAGGGTTTCACAACATAAGTACCCAATTCTAACATCTTTTTTGTTTATTTGAGAAAAAATTTAAAATAAAGATACATGTCCAACAAATTTAATCTAGTCAATTTATTAGCATCAAATATGTTAAATAATAATATATTGTTACTCGTGATAATATATCAACTTATTCATATAAAGATAATGAGTACTATTTTCATATATATAGTATTTATAACTAAATTCAGATAAAAATTTTAATATATAGTTCCCGTTGTTTTGATGTAAATGAATAGTCCTTCTTATTAATTAATAGACCTTGAGTCGCTCGACAAATTAAAATAAATAAAATTAAGTAGATAACATAGCTTCTCAAACATCTTTATGTGTGTCATAACCCAATTTTTGACCATTTTATTTTAATTATTATTAGTATTATTATTTTATTTACATAAAAGGATTTAAAAAAAATGATGATAATGATGAAAAAACAAGTAAAATAAAATAAATAAAGAATGAATTAAAATTTGGGTTAAAGGCAATATGATTGGAAGTTTTGGGGTTTAATTAAACTTTGGAATTAATCTAATTAATCGAATCAAGGGTTTAATTGGAGAATTGATAAGTTTTGAGACTTAATTGAGCTTGGAATTAATTTAATTAATCCGATTAAGGGTTTAATTGGAGAATTGATAAGTTTTGAGACTTAATTAAGCTTGGAATTGATTTAATTCATCCAATTAATGGTTTAATTGGAGAATTGATAAGTTTTGAGACTTAATTGGACTTGGATTTAATTAAATTAATGAAATCAGGGACTTAATTGAAAATGTATCAAAGTATAGGGCTGATTCTTGTCAAATTTGAAAGAAATTAAAACCCAAGGACCAATGTGTAAATGGCGCTGAGATGCAGGGGTTCAATTACATTTTACCCAAGGACTGGACTGCAAAAATTCAAAATGTCAAGGATCAAAACACAAAACACCAAAAACGGCACCGTTTTCCCGCTACTGTTCATCTTCTTCCCGACTGAAACGGACGCCCACCGCCACTCCCACCATTACACCTGCAATTAACACAATTTATGGCTTGAAGAAACGGCTTTGTTCTCTGGCTATAAAAGCCAGAGATAGTCCATGCACGCGGGGAGGGGAAAAAAATACCCAGAGGCTAAAAATCTCAGATGGAAAAAACCCAGTAGACAGGGGGGAAGCTAAGCCCAGACACGAAAAAACTAGGGAGAGACCGGAGAAAAAACTGCTGAAAAACCAAAGAAAAACTGGGAGGACAAAAAGGAGGAAGAAAAATGTAGAGCCAAGGCTGAACAGAGAGAGAGACCGAGAGAGAAAGAAACCAAAAGAAAAAAAGGGGAGAGGCTAGGAATCAGAAACCGAAGAAAAGCAAGGAAAACAGGGGAGCAAACAGAGGAAATCCCAAGAAACAGAAGATGCTAGCAGGAGGGGAGACTGGATGAGCACGAACCGAAAACCATAGCTAAAAAAAACTCAGCCTAAGGCCATTGCCTTCATCTTTGCAGACATCCCTGTAGAAAAAGAAAACGCCCAAAAACATCACCGAAAGCCGGCACCTTCATCATCTCAGGAGCTGCGGGAAAACTAAAGTATACGGGCCCAGAATCAAAAGGAAACAAAGGAAAGCAGAAGAAGGAGCAGAGTAGAGGAGGTAGTCGGCCAGTCAGAGCTTCGCCACCGTCTCCATCGCCTCGCAGACCAGGTAAGCTCATCCTTTCCCATTCTGCAATTTAATTCATTGGACACTGTTGCCGTGTATTTTAATTAGCCCTTACGCACGCGTTGTGCGTGTCTTTGCCTAGCCGGGTCACTGGCTTGGGCGATGACTGGCCGGCCGGGCTGGGCCTAGCCCATCCATGTGGTGGTAGGCCCGACCAAAAAATATATCTTTGGCGGGCGCCCAACCCAGCCCCAAAAAAGATAAAAAAATTAAAAAAAGTAGAAAAAATAAAAAAATATGTATACATGAATAAAAATAATGTAAATTTATTGGTTTATTCACCGGCGCCAGAGTCAGGAATAAAAATACCGGTTTAAATTTATATTATTTTTATTCATTGTATTTTATTTTATTTAGATAGAAAATAAAAAAATATATACATGTGTAAAAATAAATAAATTTTTTTATGTGAATATTCACTGGCGCCGGAGTCAGGAATATTATAAGCGACCGTAATACTAGGAGGCGACTCCTTAGACAAGACATTTTCTCCTAAAAGAACAAGATGTCAAATATCTGTTTTTTTTCCACAATTCGAGAATTAATTTATAGAGCCGCCGCGATGTCGGGTGCGACAGGATGACGACTCCACTGGGGACCTTAGGATTAAGCTTTGTCTTTTATCTTATTATTGCTATTTTGTTTGTTGTGTTTATTTGTTTATTTTTCCTGCATTTACTGCTTTAGCATGCATCCTTGTTTATGTTGTCATGCATCACTTTGAGAGCACACACTTAACAACCTAGGATAAGTGGGGGAGTAACGGTACCCCAATGGCTTTAGCCTGGGTAAGACTCGTGAAACCATCCAACTCTCGCTTGATTGTTTACTTGGAAGTAGTTGATATGCCAAACTGATATTACTCAGGGCCTCTATCTTCACACTACTTGTAAGCCTCATATCGACCTTTCAAGGACGATCACTAAGCATGCGAGAGACCCTTTGAAACTAGATAATGACCAACCCATTGATGCACTCAACAATTAGGATCTTCATATTAGGTTGTCACCCCGTGAAGGGCAAGTTTGCATTCATACGCATTTTTTTTAATCAATATTTTTGCATAAATTGCATGATTTACATTTAGCAGGTTGAAATATAGGTTCCCCATTGAAACCCATCTATAACACTCGTTCAAGAAAAAGACAAATGGAAAATGAAGAAAAAGCCCAGTTGGAAGCCCAACATCAAAAAGAGGTGGACAATCTTAAAGAAGAAGTCGCAAGGCTTACTAGTCTACTCGAGCAGGCCTTGAGAGATAAATCCGGAAAAGCAATACTTATAGCTCAGCCTGAAGATATGCATATAACTCATTTTGATCCACGGAATCTAGGGGCAAATAGGGTGTCATCTGAATTTCAACAAGCTATGCATTTCCAGCCAGCATACCCCTCAAGAATTTCGTCTACCATTGATTCTACCAAGAAAGAATCTCAAAATGGCAAGATGGTGAAAGAAGAGGGTTTGGAAAAATGGACTGCCCTAGAAGAGAGGATAAGGGCAGTTGAGGGAAAGCATTTGTGTGACCTAGTGAAAGCTGTCAATATGTGTTTGGTATCTAACATAGTCATTCCTAAGAAGTTTAGGGTGCCAGAATTCATTAAATATACAGGAACCCAATGCCCTGTAACTCATCTCAAGGCATACTGCAACAAAATGGCTGAGGTGGTTGATGATGAGAAATTGTTGATTTATTTCTTTCAAGATAGCTTAAGTGGCGCTGCCCTCACTTGGTATATGCGATTAAATAATATCAAAGTTAAAAAATGGAAGGATTTAGTTGATGCCTTCATGAGGCAATATAAGTTCAATATAGACGTGGGGCCTGATCGGTTAAGCTTGCAAGCTATGGAGAAGAACAACAAGGAGTCCATAAGAGAATACGCCTGAAGATGGAGTGAGGTAGCTGCATAAGTTAACCCTCCCACGTTAGAAAAGGAGATGATTAGTTTATTTTCCAACACCTTTAAAGCTCCATACTTTGAATACTTGGTTAGAAGCTCTGCACAACATTTTACTGACCTGGTTGTTATAGCTGAGAGGATTGAACAAGTCATTGGGTTAGGTAAAATTGCTGATCCGACTGAAAAGAACGGTTTCACTGAAAAAGGAAAGGACATTGAAGGAGGTGGTTTCCAAGGCACTTATCATTCTTATAGCTAATTGCTTCACACCGACTCCCAGAAATCAACTATCTTGAAGAAAAAGCTATAGTGATATTAGGTCAAGAATGATCTACAAATGACTTCAACGAACTGTTGAAAAAATGCCATTGTCGAGAAAAGTGAGTGATTGAAAAATTCTATAAATTCCAATCAATGATCACTAAATGTTTAGCCCCTTTATATGTTATCATGCCAGTATTCATGTTGGCATAAGATCTTTGTTGTTGAACTTCTTTTCCTAAGTTTCAATGAAATAATGAGTTTGTCATTCAATCATGTTCACGACCAAGCATTTTCTTATAAGAACTCACGAATACACTTTTGAAGCCTCGCGTGATCTCATAGACGCAATTCATCTCTTTTACCAAAATCAGTTTCCCTATTGGAGTTTTGAAAATTTGATCTGGCATTTTGATTTAAAAAATAATTTGATGTTTATTCAAAAATGATTTTTGACATTCTACTTGTAGAATGACAAGTGAATCAAGCAACTCCATCATTAAGGTGACTAAATTATAAACCAAAAAAAAGAAAAAAGAAAAATGAAATGAATAAACACCCTTACCCCATAACTTTTGAATCATGTGTTTTTAAATGTATGAATAATGGTATGTAGTGAACTCGTTACTCATGACTCATGAAATGCATCTTTGCAAAGACTAAACCATCATACAGGATAAGGTCAAAGTTTATTGATCTTAGCTGCTTGCGCTTGAAATGAGGAAAGTCCATTTTTTTATTCCTCTCACATTCTGAAATAAGTACATCCCTTGCGATCCCTTTTTGAGCCTGAATAATTTTTCTTTCATGAAAATATCCCGACTAAGATCACACCTCACACTGGGGGGCAAGAGAAAATTTCAATAAGAAAAGAGAAAAAGCCGTGACAAAGCCAAATGTCATAAAGAGCTCAAGAAACTCAAATGCTAGGGGGCATGCTCAAATCACTAGAAAAAGTGACATCCAAGATAAAGTGAGTATGCCCTAGCAAAGCAATAAAAAAGAAAAAAAAAAGAAAATAAAAAAAGAGCGGCAAAAGAAAATATGAATGACGTCAAGAGTCAAACTGTTGATAGTGATCCTCAGTCTTTGAAACCCTGAAACACTCTTTGAGCCTTATGAATCCTTTTCTTTCATAACCAAGAACCATAGCCTACATTACGTCCCTGTAAAACTCCTTTCTAATCAAGCAAGCAAACAACCTAGAACAATAAACAATGCTCTCAAAATGCAAAGAATACTTTTTCATAAGATTCATGACATCAAGAGTAAACTACTCATTATTATTCATGCTGATAAAAATGAATGTTAAAAAAGAGACAAATTTTTCTCATACAAAACCTCGAGCTTTTTCTTGAGCCCTTCACTTTGAAACAAAAGGTCATCTCATGATGTATTTTCACCGAAGATCTCATTGCCAAACACAAGTGCAAATAATCTCTTTTCCAAAAAAGAAAATAACCAAGGAGTTGCAAGATTTCAAGAGCAAATTATTTTAGACTCACATCGAAACAATTTTTTTTTTCAAAATGCAAGATCAAGATTTCAAGATTTATTCTGGACCCATATTCCTTCACCGAAATGAACAAAAAGAGAAATGAGAGAATGGTCTTTTAAAATCATTATTTGTCTAAGTCGCTGGCAAAGCACACTTGGGGATAATGACCAGTACAAGGGGCAACATTGTATTTTCTCTTCTAGAAAAAGAGAGGAACATTTCCTACAACAAGACAATGGGGTATTTTGGTTTATGAAAGACAGTTTGATCCTTTCAGCAAGTGACACCGGATGTTTTTAGCAGTGAGACGAGGAGTAATGAATGATCCTCTCAAATCATTTGACGAGATAGAAAATCTCTAGCAAGCAAGTGGGTCACGATAGGCATCACAAAGGCTGAGTTGTGCAAACAAATCTAGAAATAGACTTACATGGGCCAACTCGAGTGGGCTAGAAGCCAAACGACAAAGATGACCCAAATCAGAGGTATCAAATCCTTATCAATCAAACAGCAAGAAGATTAAGAAGCAATGGGGGCCTATATTTCAAAACAGGTAAAGATGCATGCATATCATCTTTGAGACATTGAACAATGAGTTTTGCAAATTTCATTACAGAAGATTCCAACGGAATCCATCAAGTGGAAGGACAACTTGAAATGGCCAAGATTGAAATTGCTTTTGAAAATTTTTCACTTTTAAGAATTTTTCATCCTGGGCAAGCTGCCCATGAGAATTAGGCCACCTGAAAAATCTTTGTGTTTTCCCACCTCCTTTAAATGTGCTTTCGAGCCTTTAATCATCATTTTTAGGGCGATTTCAAGCCCTTATCTCCTTTTTAAGGCGCTTTCAAGCTCTTATCTCTTTTCGAGCGCGCCTTTGAGTCCTCGCTTCCTCTTCGAGCGCCTTTGAGTCCTCGCTTCTCTTCGAGCGTCTTTGAGCACTCGCTTTCCTCTACGAGCGTCTTTGAGCACTCGCTTTCCTCTACGAGCGTCTTTGAGCACTCGCTTTCCTCTTCAAGCGCCTTTGAGCAATCGCGTTCCTCTTCGAGCGCCTTTGAGCCCTCACTTCTCTTCGAGCGCCTTTGAGCACTCGTTTTCCTCTTCGAGCGCCTTTGAGCCCTCACTTCTCTTTGAGCACCTTTGAGCACTCACTTTCCTCTTCGAGCGCCTTTAAGCCCTCACTTCTCCTTGAGCACCTTTGAGCGCTCGCTTCTCTTCGAGCACCTTTGAGCCCTCGCTTCTCTTGGAGCGCCTTTGAGCACTCGCTTTCCTCATCGAGTGCCTTTGAGCGCTCGTTTTCCTCTTAGAGCGCCTTTGAGCCCTCGCTTCTCTTCGAGCGCCTTTGAGCACTCGCTTTCCTCTTCGAGCGCCTTTGAGCCCTCCCTTCTCTTCGAGCGCCTTTAAGCACTCGCTTTCCTCTTCGAGCGCCTTTGAGCCCTCCCTTCTCTTCGAGCGCCTTTGAGCACTCGCTTTCCTCTTCGAGCGCGCCTTTGAGCCCTCACTTCTCTTTGAGCACCTTTGAGCACTCACTTTCCTCTTCGAGCGCCTTTAAGCCCTCACTTCTCCTTGAGCGCCTTTGAGCCCTCGCTTTCCTCTTCGAGCACCTTTGAGCCCTCGCTTCTCTTCGAGCGCCTTTGAGCCCTCGCTTCTCTTCGAGCGCGCCTTTGAGCCCTCGCTTCTCTTCGAGTGCCTTTGAGCACTCGCTTTCCTCTTCGAGCGCCTTTGAGCCCTCGCTTTCCTCTTCGAGCACCTTTGAGCACTCGCTTTCCTCTTCGAACGCCTTTGAGCACTCGCTTTCCTCTTCGAGCGCCTTTGAGCACTCGCTTTCTTCTTGGAGCGCCTTTAAGCCCTCGCTTCCCTCTTCGAGTGCCTTTGAGCACTCGCTTTCTTCTTGCAGCGCCTTTGAGCCCTCGCTTTCCTCTTCGAGTGCCTTTGAGCACTCGCTTTCCTCTTCGAGCGCCTTTGAGCCCTCATTTTCTTTTTTTTACTTGGGTAGGTCACCCATCACAATGAGACCCTTTTCTTTGTATTTTTTTTATTTGGGTAGGTCACCCATTACAATGAGACCACTTCTAAAAAAAAACAAAACAAAACGAAAAAAACAAAAAAACAAAAAAAAGTGGGTCGTCTTTTAAAAGACTTGTTTCTTGATTTCTATATCTCTCTGTAAAGGTCGTGTGTCAATCTACTGTTTTCGAAGTTTTCAAGACCAAAAAAAAAAGCAAAAGTTCTTTCTGTATCTACTTTTCTTTATAAATTTACTACACAAAGCTAAAAGAAAATGAAATTTTCTAATATCTTTGCATAGTAAATATTATAAAAAGGGGGCAACTGTCATAACCTAATTTTTTACCATTTTATTTTAATTATTATTATTATTATTATTTTATTTACTGAAAGGATAAAAAAAATGATGATAATGATGAAAAAACAAGTAAAATGAAATAAATGAAGAATGAATTAAAATTTGGGTTAAAGGCAACATGATTGGAAGTTTTGGGGTTTAATTAAACTTTGGAATTAATCTAATTAATCGAATCAAGGGTTTAATTGGAGAATTGATAAGTTTTGAGACTTAATTGAGCTTGAAATTAATTTAATTAATCCGATTACGGGTTTAATTGGAGAATTGATAAGTTTTGAGACTTAATTAAGCTTGGAATTAATTTTATTCATCCAATTAAGGGTTTAATTGGAGAATTGATAAGTTTTGAGACTTAATTGGACTTGGATTTAATTAAATTAATGAAATCAGGGACTTAATTGAAAATGTATCAAAGTATAGGGCTGATTCTTGTCAAATTTGAAAGAAATTAAAACCCAAGGACCAATGTGTAAATGACGCTGAGATGCTGGGGTTCAATTACAATTTACCCAAGGACTGGACTGCAAAAATTCAAAATGTCAAGGATCAAAACACAGAACACCAAAAACGGCGCCGTTTTCCCGCTACTGTTCATCTTCTTCCCGACTGAAACGGACGCCCACCGCCGCTCCCACCATTACACCTGCAATTAACACAATTTATGGCTTGAAGAAACGGCTTTGTTCTCTGGCTATAAAAGCCAGAGATAGTCCATGCACGCGGGGAGGGGAAAAAAATACCTAGAGGCTAAAAATCCCAGATGGAAAAAACCCAGTAGACAGGGGGGAAGCTAAGCCCAGACACGAAAAAACTAGGGAGAGACCGGAGAAAAAACTGCTGAAAAACCAAAGAAAAACTGGGAGGACAAAAAGGAGGAAGAAAAATGTAGAGCCAAGGCTGAACAGAGAGAGAGACCAAGAGAGAAAGAAACCAAAAGAAAAAAAGGGGAGAGGCTAGGAATCAGAAACCGAAGAAAAGCAGGGAAAACAGGGGAGCAAACAGAGGAAATCCCAAGAAACAGAAGAGGCTAGCAGGAGGGGAGACTGGATGAGCACGAACCGAAAACCATAGCTAAAAAAAACTCAGCCTAAGGCCATTGCCTTCATCTTTGCAGACATCCCTGTAGAAAAAGAAAACGCCCAAAAACATCACTGAAAGCCAGCACCTTCATCATCTCAGGAGCTGCGGGAAAACTAAAGTATACGGGCCCAGAATCAAAAGGAAACAAAGGAAAGCAGAAGAAGGAGCAGAGTAGAGGAGGTAGTCGGCCAGTCAGAGCTTCGCCACCGTCTCCATCGCCTCGCAGACCAGGTAAGCTCATCCTTTCCCATTCTGCAATTTAATTCATTGGACACTGTTGCCATGTATTTTAATTAGCCCTTACGCACGCGTTGTGCGTGTCTTTGCCCAAATGGTCATCGGCTTGGGCCGATGACTGGCCGGGGGTCGGGCCTAGCCCAGTCCATGTGGGCTGAGCTGGGCCCAGCCCAAAAAATATATCTTTGGTAGGGCCCAAACAAAAACAAAAAGATAAAAAAATTAAAAAAAGTAGAAAAAAAATAAAAAAATATGTATGCATGAATAAAAATAATGTAAATTTATTGGTTTATTCACTGGCGCCGGAGTCAGGAATATTATAAGCAAATTATCATAGCATAAACTAATAAACATTTAGCAATTTAAGATAAAACCAGCAATGCAGTCTGCCTCAGGCAGAACGTTTAGGGGGTGATAATATCTTCCCTTTTACGTAACCAATCCCGAGCCATAGAATCTCTGATGACCAGTTAGGGTTCCTAGTGACCGTAATACTAGGTGACGACTCCTTAGACAAGACCTTTTCCCCTAAAAGAACAAGATGCCAAATATCTGTTCTTTTTCCATAATTCGAGAATTAATTTATAGAGCCGCCGCGATGTCGGGTGCGACAATGTGACTCCTAAATCAATTAGGTACTCTTTGTCTGAACATATGATAAATATTTCACCTTACTATTGCCTCTATTCTTGTATGATTATAATTGACTTATCAAAATCATATAAGTTTAGTTAATGAGTACCCAATTTCTATAACATTAAATAGATTTGTTTTACAGTATTCTTGAGTGACTCAATCAATTATCCATAAATTAAACTCTTGTTTTACGCTTATAAAATTGAAAGATAGCATGTCATGTTCTTAACATGTAGTTAGTATATTAATGAGGAATTTATTATATAATTAGGTCTCATATTATGGCATGGTTAGTATATCATATATAACAATTATATCTAAACATACACCCATAATATGTCATTCTAATTGAATGATTATGGAAATATTTAAACTAATTCTCTTGAGCCATTAAAAAAAATTAAATATTCAAAATCTAGGTAGTTGTTGCACTTCTTCATAAGTCCTTGCAAGCACCATAATTATATACTTTTACACCTTTTTTTCTTAGTCTTTGAATTTAAAATAATTTTCATAACTAATTTCCTATATAATTTCATATCTAAATTACATAAAATTTAAATAATTGAATAAGAAATCTCAAGTTACATTCAAAACTTTACATCTCAAAAGTAAAATAGATAAAAAGAATGACACATAGGCCACATTTAATTTTACAACCGATCAACAATCTAAACATAATCACATTGGTCTTTTAATATCCGTAATCATCCATTATGTATAAAAACACAAAAATATTCATATATAAATATTTCAAGCTTTAATTCTAATTATTGGCTTTATGTGCAATTTTAGAATAACAATTCCAAAATTTATAAATATTAATCAAACTTAATTTGATAATTTCTAAAATATTGGTGAAAATCACTATAAATATTTTTTTTATAGTAACAATAACTTTTCCCACATCTTCATCTTTTGCTACCGGTAGTGGGCACACTACCCATGTTGGTGAAAATCACAACAACAACAACTACCAAATAGCCTATGCATGCAGCTTGATGTAAGCGTGCTACTATCCCATCCATTTTTTTATTTAAGTTTGATGGATTTTAACCCAAAAAAAACTTTTTTTAGTTCGAGAGAGAGAAAATATTTTGGTATATAAACTTAATTCATAATTAATGTAAAAAATAATCAAAACATGTAATTAACAACCCTAATTATTTAACAATAACTTTAATATAGTTGACGAGTTTGCTAAAATACATAATTAAAATTTGTTTGGAATCCCTAGAATCCCTTTAGACAGTCCAAGTTCGTATAGGGATTGATCGAACATGGGTAGTGTCCAAACTGCATGCGACAATTCAAGTTAAGCAAGGCACTGGACAAGAAGTCGGAGACTTTGAGAAAACTTGAAGAAAATAGAAAAAAGTTTCCAACAGTGTCGCACAAAGCTCCTCCAGATCCCATAGAATTTCTTCCTTCAAAGGAATTCACATCCTCAGAATCCTCAAAAGAAGCTTTTGAACAGATTATGAAAGCTCTCATAGATGAAAAGGTCAATATGATCGGACTGTGCGGCATGGGAGGGGTGGGTAAAACCACCCTGGTGAAAGAAGTAGGCAGGAAAGCCAAAGAGTTGCAGCTGTTTGATGAAGTTTTGATGGCCACGCTGTCCCAGAATCCAAATGTCATGGACATTCAGCGTCGAATGGCAGATAGTTTAGGTCTGCGTTTTCAACCAGAAGTGAGCAAAGAAGGGAGAGCAGGTCGATTACGGCAGAGACTGAAGACAGAGAAGAAGATGCTTATAATCCTGGATGATGTTTGGAAACGTATTGAATTGGAAGAGATAGGGGTCCCATTTGATGATGATCACAGGGGTTGCAAAATTCTTCTAACAACACGTCTTGAACATGTATGTTCTTCTATGAAGTGCCAGCAAAAAGTGTTTTTAAGAGTCCTACCTGAAGATGAAGCATTGGTTTTATTCAGAATCAATGCAGGTTTACGTGATGGGGACTCTGTTGGGCTATTTCCAGAACTCAATCAACTCAATCACACACAATTTACGTGGTTCGGTAACTTGCCTACTCCACGGAGCTACTGGTTTGTATTAATGAAGCTTACAAACAATACAAACAAAGGAGGAGGAGATAAAACTCTCTCAACTCAACTCTACTCTCTCAAGCTCTCTCTATTCTTCTCTGTTCTCTCTTCTCTCTGTGTTTCTCACGCTGCTCTCTATGTTCTTCATACACCTTACCAAAAAACTTCACGGGGGGGCACATTAATATACAATTAATGGGAGTGAGGGGGAGTCCTCCACCATGTGCTAAGTGGGAGATTAGGTAATCCCACTTGCACATGGTGGGGCTTGCTTGTCTCCAATAATTAACAATCTCCCACTTGGAGACAAACAATGAAATTATCTTTTATCCTTGAAGGCCAACTGAAGTTTTGCACAACTTCAGTTTATCAAGTGTAACTCCTTTGGTTAACATGTCAGCTGGATTCTTGCTTCCACAGACCTTTTCTAGCATTAGTTGCTCGTCATCCAGCAGTTGTCGGATGAAGTGATATTTGATCTGAATATGCTTCGTCCCCGGGTGAAATGCTTTGGATTCTTGGCAAGGAAGATTGCACTCGACTGTCCGCTATACAAAGTACCTTTTACATTCAACTTGACCAATTCCTTCAGGAAACTCTGCAACCATACTATCTCTTTTGCAGATTCTGAGACTGCAACATATTCAGCTTCTGTTGTTGAAAGAGCGACGATCTTTTGCAAGGTAGAACTCCAAGAAACAGCAGTGCCTCTTAGAGTGTATACATATCCGGTAGTGCTCTTTCTGCTATCAACATCTCCTGCTAGATCAGCGTCTACAAAGCCTTCAAGTTTCAAACCACCAGCTGTGAAACTAAGACAAGTTTTCGAGGAACCTTTTAAGTACCTCATGATCCATTTGACCGCCTCCCAATGCTGCTTTCCAGGATTGCTCATATATCGGCTTACAACTCCCACTGCATGGGCAATGTCTGGTCTGGTACAGACCATAGCATACATCAAAGAGCCGATAGCTGAGGCGTATGGAATCTTATCCATGTATCCACATTCTTGCTCAGTTTTTGGTGACTGATCTTTGCTGAGCTTGAAATGATTCCCCAGTGGTGTACTTACTGGTTTAGTATTATCCATACTAAACCTGCTGAGAACCTTCTTGACATACTCTGTTTGTGAAAGCTTTAGTACGCCTTTGTCTTTATCTCTGAAGATTCTCATGCCAAGTATTTGTTTAGCAGCTCCCAGATCCTTCATTTCAAACTGTTTTGACAACTGCTGTTTCAGCTTATCAATCTCCTCAATGCTGGATCCTGCAATCAACATATCATCTACATATAATAGTAGAATGATGTAGGAGTTGTCAAAATGTTTGACATAGCAACAATGATCAGCTTGGCATCTTGTATACCCGGAACAGCACATGAAGTTGTCAAACTTCTTGTACCACTGTCTTGGAGCTTGCTTCAAACCGTATAGGCTTTTCTGTAGCTTGCAGACTTGATTCTCCTTTCCTTGCATTACAAACCCCTCTGGCTGTTGCATGTAAATATCTTCCTCCAAGTCACCATGAAGGAATGCTGTTTTTACATCTAACTGTTCAAGATGTAAATTTTCTGCAGCTACTATCCCCAGAACAACTCTGATTGTTGTGAGCTTCACAACTGGAGAAAATATCTCAGAGTAGTCGATGCCTTTCTTTTGTTGAAACCCTTTTACAACAAGTCTTGCCTTGAACCGTTTGCTTCCGTCATGCTCAGTCTTCACTCTGTAAACCCACTTGTTTTGTAAAGCCTTCTTTCCTTCAGGCAGTGTGGTTAGCTCCCAAGTCTTGTTCTTCAGCAACGAACTCATCTCATCCTTCATGGCTAACTCCCACTTGCTTGAGTTTCCATCTTGTAAGGATTCTTCATAAGTTAGCGGTTCACCACCATCTGTCAACAAAATGTAATTTAGTAAAAGTGTGAACCGTTGCGGGGGCTTTATTGTCCTCGAAGACCTGCGAACAACTGGTTCAATTGGCTCCGCATCTTCTTGTGTAGTAGCGGTGCAGATATGCTTGAGTCTTCTTGTAAAGGCTCTTGATTGTTGTTCCGCTTTCGGGAACATCGGGAAGGCCTTCTAATCTTATGAATTCGGATCCTTGTGGACTTGTATCCGAATCAGCCTTATCTGTTTACGCACTTGATCCGTCTTTTTACGGAACTTTCTCATTGAAGATCACGTTCCTGCTTCTGATAATCTTTCTATTCTGATCATCCCAGAACCGATATCCAAATTCTTCATCTCCATAGCCGATGAAGAAACATTTCTTGGATTTGGCATCCAACTTGTTGCGAGCATCAGAATCTATATGAACATAGGAAACACACCCAAAGACCTTTAAATGAGAGAGTTGTACCTCTTTTCCTCTCCATACTTCCTCGGGCAGTCTGAACTCCAAAGGAACTGATGGTCCACGGTTGATCAAGTAAACTACGGTATGAACTGCGTCAGCCCAGAATGTTTGAGGTAACCCTGAATGCAACCTCATGCTTCTAGCTCGTTCATTGATGGTCTTGTTCATCCGTTCAAAGAACGCCATTCTGTTGCGGTGTGCCTGGAACGGTCTTTTCCATTCTGATACCATTGATAGCACAATACTCCTTGAAACCTCCATCAATGTATTCTCCTCCATTATCAGATCTTAAGCATTTCAACTTTAGACCTGATTCAGTCTCAACCATAGCCTTCCATTTCTTGAATGTTTCAAACACATCAGATTTATTTTTCGAGAGTAGACCCATACCTTCCCTGAAATCATCAATGAAAGTCACGTAATACCGAGAACCTCCAAGAGATGCTCTGAGACGGTCCCCATAAATCTGTGTGTACCAGCTCTAGCTTTCTTGGTCTTAAGGTCCCTGCCAACCTTCAAGAAACCGAGCTTCTTCTTTTTCCAAGAACACGACTTTCACAAATGTCTAGATCGACATTTTTTAATTCCCCGAGCTTTCCCTTCGACTGAAGTATCTTCATCCCCTTTTTACTCATATGGCCAAGTCTACAGTGCCATAGCGTGCCCCGATTTTCTCGCTTCGGAGTGGCAATGGTGTCCGCAACTCTTGTGGTCATATCACGGTGCCGGTTTTCTTTCCACGAGCCAAAACCATTGCTCCCTTTGATACCTTCCACATACCTCCAGAAAAAAGGATTGAATGACCACTGTCATCAAGTTGTCCGACTGAGATCAACTTCTTCTTTAGTCCAGGAACATGCCTTACATTTTGCAAGTTCCATGTAGATCCATTCAATGTCTTGATTTGCACATCTCCTATACCCACAATCTCCATTGGTTGTCCATCGGCCAGATAGACTACACCGTGATTTCCAGCAACATAGTTTTGCATCATCTCATGGTGTGGTGTACAGTGGAATGAAGCACCAGAATCAAGAATCCAATCATCAATTGGACTTTGTACAGCAAGAATCAAAGCGTCTTGCACCTCATCTGTGGTAGCATTTGCCGAGTCAGCTTCAGGTTTTTTCGGTTTTGTGCAATTCCTCATGAAATGACCAGGTTTGCCACAATTCCAACATTCAACCTGCTTTCTGGGTCCAAACTTGCTTTTACTTCTATATCTTGATTTTGATCTGCCTCTGGACAAGCCTCTATCATGTCTCCTCCCTCGAGTGTTGATGTTGAGAGCTGATCCTGAGCTTGAACTTTCACCCGAGTCTTTCCTTCGCACTTCTTCAGCCAAAATCAAGTCTCGAATGTCATCATACTTCAGTTTGGATTTTCCAGCTGAATTGCTCACGGCTGTCCTCATGCCTTCCCAACTGCTTGGAAGTGAAGCTAGCAAGATGAGTGCACGAATCTCATCATCAAACTCAATCTCAACAGATGATAATTGATTTGTGATGGTATTGAAGTTGTTGAGGTGTGGCGTAACGGAAGTGTTTTCGACCATCTTCAAGTTAAACAACTTTTTCATCAGGTGCACTTTATTATTTGCTGATTGCTTCTCATACATCCCAGACAAGGCTTCCATCAATCTTGCAGTGGATCTTTCTTTCGTAACATTGTGAGCAACTCTTCTTGATAAGGATAACCGGACAATGCCCAGAACTTGTCTATCAAGAAGTAACCAATCTTCTTCTTGCATATTTTCTGGTTTGCTCCCCAACAAGGGAAGATGAAGTTTCTTCCCATATAGATAATCCTCAATTTGCATTTTCCAGTATCCAAAATCTGTCCCGTCAAATTTTTCAATTCCAGCTGCTTTTATTTCATCTGCCATGTTTACTACTTCTCCGATTCGAATTTCCCAAATCTGACCTTACAGATGTGTCCGGAACAGCTGAAAACCTTGGAAATGACACTGAGATCACCCCAATCGGACTTCGGATGGCTCAGATTTTAGCAATCAAAGTTTTGGATTAACGGACGGTGCAGATGCAGCCGCGTGTCAGCCAGAGTACCGCCTGCGTCGCATCGGATCAAAAACTTCGATGGCGGTTCTGATGAAGCCACGTGTCAGCAGATTAGGTCCTGCGTCACACCGTATCAAAACTCACTAACGGTTCTGATTAAGCCACGTGGCAGCAGATTAGGTCCTGATCAAAACCTCATCAACGTTGAAGATTGAGCCACGTGTCAGAAAATGATGGCCTGAGTCGCACTGGATCAATACTCAAGAGTGGTCCTGATTTAACCACGTGTCAACTGATTGGATCTGCGTCGTCTTCGGATCAAAACCCTTCAACGGTGATGATGTAGCCACGTGTCGGAATATTAGCCTGCGACACACCGGAACAAAACTTCGGTCGATGGCGTGTCGGTGATGTGGCGGTGACGGGGACGGTGACCGTCGGGAGGTGATGACGCGTGGCGGGTCAGCCCGACCCGTTTTGCGAGCCGGCGAAGATGGAGCGTGGCGCGTCGGCAGGCGTTGGTGCGCGTGGGCGCTCCCGGATGTCGGCGCGTGGTGGCGGCGGCGGGCATGCGGGGCGTCGGTTCTTCACCGGGTTTTCAACAGGGGATTCGTCCGGTTGTCCTCTACACGATGATATGTTCAAAAACACGTTTGGAGAACTTTGATTTTTGAGTTTGGATCAAACACCCTCTTTGTCAAGAACCAGGCTCTGATACCAGTTGTTGGGCTATTTCCAGAACTCAATCACACACAATTTACGTGGTTCGGCAACTTGCCTACTCCACGGAGCTACTGGTTTGTATTAATGAAGCTTACAAACAATACAAACAAAGGAGGAGGAGATAAAACTCTCTCAACTCAACTCTACTCTCTCAAGCTCTCTCTATTCTTCTCTGTTCTCTCTTCTCTCTGTGTTTCTCACGCTGCTCTCTATGTTCTTCATACACCTTACCAAAAAACTTCACAGGGGGGCACATTAATATACAATTAATGGGAGTGAGGGGGAGTCCTCCACCATGTGCTAAGTGGGAGATTAGGTAATCCCACTTGCACATGGTGGGGCTTGCTTGTCTCCAATAATTAACAGACTCTACCTTGAACACGGTGGCAAGGGAGGTTGCGAGAGAATGCCACGGCTTGCCTATAGCACTTATGACAGTGGGAAGGGCTCTAAGAGATCAAACTGCAGTTCAGTGGGATGTAGCGTTAGAAGAGCTAAAAAACTCTAAATCATCGCGGCACATGGAACAAATTGACGAAATTGTATATGCCCGTCTAAAGTTGAGCTATGATTATTTGAAGCACAAGGAAACTAAGTTATGTTTCTTGCTATGCTGTTTATTTCCAAAAGATTACAACATTCCAATTGAGGACTTGACGAGATATGCAGTTGGTTATGGGTTATATGAAGATGTGAAGTCCATTGATGATGCAAGGAAACAAGTTTATGCGGGTATCCAAGACCTCAAAGCTCATTCCATGCTGTTGGGCACTGAAACTGAAGAGCATGTGAAAATGCATTACTTGGTTCGTGATGTTGCTATTCAGATAGCATCATCAGAATATGGATTCATGGTAAAGGCTGGAATTGGGTTGAAGAAGTGGCCAATGAGCAACAAAAGCTTTGAAAGCTGTAAAACAATTTCGTTAATGGGCAATAAACTAGCAGAACTTCCTGAAGGATTGGTATGTCCACAGCTCAAAGTTCTATTATTAGAACTGGATGATGGTTTGAATGTTCCAGAGAGGTTTTTTGAAGGGATGAAAGAAATTGAAGTTTTGTCTCTGAAGGGAGGGTGTTTGTCATTGCAATCAATCGAACTCTCAACGAAACTTCAATTGTTGCTGTTGATGGAGTGCGAATGCAAGGACCTCATTTCGTTGAGAAAGCGGCAGGGACTTAAGATTCTTGGTCTTATGTCGTGCTTATCCATTGAAGAATTACCTGATGAAATAGGAGAGCTCAAGGAGTTAAGGTTGTTGGATGTGACAGGTTGTCAAAGGCTAAGAAGGATCCCTGTGAATTTGATTGGAAGGTTGAAGAAGTTAGAAGAGCTGTTGATCGGGCAATACAGCTTTCAGGGATGGGATGTTGTTGGATGTGACAGCACAGGTGGAATGAATGCAAACCTAACAGAACTAAATTCGTTGTCTAATTTAGTTGTATTATCAGTGAAGATACCGAAGCTTCAATGCATTCCCGAAGATTTTGTTTTTCCCAGGTTGCTCAAATATGAAATAATATTAGGGAATGGGTATTCAGCAAAAGGATACCCAACCTCGACAAGATTATATTTGGGTGATACAAGCGCCACATCCTTAAATGCAAAGACATTTGAACAGTTGTTTCCTACGGTGTCTCAAATTGCTTTTATGAGAGTGAAGGGTTTAAAAAATATAGTATTGTCCTCTGATCAGATGACCACCCATGGCCATGAGCAACAAAAGGGCTTCTTACAAAGGTTAGAATTTGTAGAAGTGAAGTCCTGTGGGGATATTTGTACTCTGTTTCCAGCGAAATTGCGACAAGGTTTGAAAAATCTAAGGAGTGTGGGAATTGAGAGCTGCAAATTATTGAAAGAGGTATTTGAACTGGGGGAGTTTGATGAAGAGAGCAATGAGGAGGAGGAGCTGCTGCTGCTGCCATCTCTAACAACGTTACAGCTGAGCCTGTTACCTGAGCTCACATGTATATGGAAGGGCCCACCAGACATGTCAGCCTCCACAGTCTTACTTGTCTGAATTTGCAGGATCTTGACAAACTGACATTGATCTTCCCACCGTCCCTGTCTCAAAGTCTACCACAGTTGGAAACACTTAAGATAGAAAATTGTCGTGAATTGAAGCACATCATCAGAGAAAAGGATGGTGATGAAAGGAAAATAATTGCACGGTCTCTTGGCTTCCCAAAATTAAAAACCGTGTACATATCTCGCTGTGGTAAACTGGAACATGTCTTCCCTGTCTCCGTGTCTCCAACTCTTCAGAAACTGGAACGGATGACAATTAGCTATGCTTACAATTTAAAGCAAATATTTTACAGTGGAGAAGGAGATGCACTCACGGGAGATGGCATCATCAAATTACCTCAGCTAAGAGATTTGTCTCTTTTGTGGCCCAAATCAAATCGCAGCTTTTTTGGTCCAAAGAACTTTGCTGCCCAATTGCCTTCTTTGCAAAATCTAACCATCCATGGCCATGAAGAATTGGATAACTTGTTGGCACAGCTCCAAGTACGTCCCTTATATTTCTCCACTAATTATTTTCTATTGAGAAGTGAAGATAAATGCCAGTAAATCCTTTAGTCATCCACTGAATTTAAAAGGAGTTGTTTAGCAGTATCCTATCCGTAATTAATTGTGTTATAGTTGGTTTTCTGTATGAACTTACATCCATCCTTTTTCAAAAAAAAATCAAGTTTGAGTTTTTTTTTTTTTTTAATTATGCAACAAACGTACGTTTTGTTTTTATTTATGATATTCTGTTTATCGAATCATATATAATTTAATAAACAGATAACTTATTTTTGTTTCTTTATGATTTTGCTGCTTATCTAATCATATATAAATATAAGAAACTTAATTGCCTTATTGCTGTGTGCATTATCAATGATGCTCTCTCACAACCAAGATTTGTAACCAAATAACAAAATTTAAACATCGAAATCATATTATCTGTTAAATTTTCTTTATAATATATAATTGTATATAAAAACACAAATTTTGTGTCGAAATATTTAATTTATTGTTAATTAAGAAAACAAACATATTTCTAAGCAATATTTAATCCCTTTTTTTTTTTTTTTCCATTTATGCATCCTATAAATTGTTTTTATCAGATGACCACCCATGGCCATGAGCAGCAATATAGCTTCTTACAAAGATTAGAATTTGTTGCCGTGAAGTCTCGTGAGGGTGTTTGTCCTCTCTTTCCAGCAAAATTACGGCAAGGTTTGAGAAATCTAAAGAGTGTGAAAATTGAGGACTGCAAATCATTGGAAGAGGTATTTGAATTAGGTGAGGAGAAGGAGCTGCCGCTGCTGTCATCTTTAACAGAGTTACAGCTGGACGGGTTACCTGAGCTCAAATGTATATGGAAGGGGCCCACCAGACATGTCAGCCTCCAAAGTCTTATTCATCTGAAGTTGTTTCTTCTTGAAAAACTGACATTTATCTTCACAGCGTCCCTCGCTCAAAGTCTACCACAGCTAGAAACACTTGAGATAAGAGATTGTCGTGAATTGGAGCATATTATCATAGAAGAGGATGGTGAAAGGGAAATTCCAGAGTCTCCTCGCTTCCCAAAATTAAAATCTATCTTCATAGAAAACTGTGGTAAACTGGAATATGTCTTTCCTGTCTCCGTGTCTCTAACTTTTCAAAGTCTAACACAGCTACAAACACTTGAGACAAGAGATTGTCGCGAATTGGAGCATATTATCAGATAAAAGGATGGTGAAAACAATTGCCATAAGATGGTGACGGTGCTCCCTAATCTGCAGGAGTTGTCGCTAAAAGAATTACCAAGTATTTTCCGCTTCAGTCAAGGATGTTTTGAGTTCTTATTCCCTCGTTTGGAAACGTTGTCCTTGTCTAAATGCCCAAAGCTAACCACAAAATTTGCTATTACACCAGATCTTTTAATGAGTGCTCAATCAGAGGTGCTGCTGATTTGACTTGATTTCTTGCCTTTTTTTTTAGTGTGTTTGTTTCTTGTTTTGCTCAATAATAAGATTTACAAGTTAGAATGAGTATGCCATGCTTGAATTAGTTTACAGATATCTCACGTGGCTGAAGATTCAAGCAGTGATAGAGAGTGGACCAGAGATAATGGGTGGATAGAAGATTGAAAGAAGATGGTGGACCTGAAATAAAGGGTGGGAAGAAGGGAAGTGGGAGGAATAGTAAGAAAAGGATGGTGATGATGATGATGATGGGTCAGATGAATCTGAAAAACGTGATAATAATACATTCATGCTCTGAACAGGTAATATGGCTGCAATTATTTATCTGCTCTCCTTTTCCTTCATCTTTTAATGGTTGATTTAATTAACATATGCAATATGCAGGGATGGTCTTTGTTCTTCATGTTTGCATCAGGTGGTTAGTTACCTATTACATCATCAACTCGACATTAGGCGATTTCATGGAGACTCGTATCTTTGAGCTGTGTGACTGAATATTTCTTGATAAGAACTGTTTCAATGGGAATAGGATACGATTTGGCTTCGCATTGTAACAGTCATAATTATCATGGAACTCCCAAGAGAAGGATATATTTATTAGCAATAATACTGCATCATCATCACAGGATCAGCAACAGCAGCAGCATCACCAAAGCAGTAGCAGCAGCTGTATCACAGCATCCCCTGAAGCAACATCACAGGAGCAGCAGCAGCACCAACATCACAGCATCTCCTGACCAAATCTTGATCAACTCCTGTCACGCCAACATCCAAGATTGCAGGGAAAATATTCCAACGGCTACTACACTCCAGAATGGCAACTCATCATACATGGAAACTACAGCTGCATGCAAACCAGAAACAAATCAGCCACCATAATCAAGAAAATACTCCAACGGCTACTACACTCCAGAATGGCAACAAGTCAGAGACAAATCAGCCTCCATAATCAGGAAATCCTGTAACTATAGAAACAACTGTAACTATAGAAACAAATACAACTATGGAAAGTCAATAGTTACTTTGTTTCTTATTTATATATATTTACACCCTGCACATATGTATGTAGTGTGTGCTTACGCCTTGTTTTGTAATACTAATAAAAAACAGAAGAGAATTAATTCAGAGATCATCTCCGCTGCTTGTTCTCTTCCTCTGCCATTTTTTTTCTCTATATTGACTTGTGTTTGCTGTGTGAACTTCCAGAATAAGGGTATCTGTGTTGTTTACCCATGTAAAGATGTGTGTTTTCTGTGCCAGTTTGAGGTTCTATTTCTATTACATATGCCCTTTATAAAACAAGGGCACATGTAGATATAATTTGACCGGATATAATTTTTATCTAAGGTATTTTTTTAAAGGAATAAGATATTTTTTAGTAAATATATGATTTTAGTAAATATATGACCGGATATAATTTTTATCTAAGGTATTTTTTAAAAAGAATAAGATAACTATCTGATTCTTTCTTTAAATTTGATACATGATAACTTGATTTATTTGAAAAATCAAGCCAAGATTTGTGCTTTGCAAGAACACGTATTTGGGCGTGTGTTGCGAAGCAAGATTTGATTATTTGAACCTTTAAATAGTGTCGCACGTGTGCGGTGTCGCGACGATCGTCCAATATTCTCAGGGGAAATGTATGTGGTCTATCTGGCGAATATGGAAAGAAAAGGAATTCTTGTCTCTTATCAGCAAAATGAAATGGGAGTCGCCTCCTAGTATTATGGTCACTAGGAACCCTAACTGGTCTCAGAGATTGGGTATGGAAATGTATTAGCACTCCAACTACGCCCTACCTAAGGTAAGCTGCATTGTTTTGTTGTTTGATAAAATCCAAAGTCTTGTTGTGGTTTCTAATTGTCGGTCCGTCTAAAGGGTCAAGAAAAGCCCTAATTAATAAGGAGGTTCTTATCTTAATGGAGTAAAACCTAACTGTTCTACGTCTGAAAAAAACAGAATTTAAAATTCAGAATATATATTACATGTAATGGAGTACCTCGGATACTAAAAGACAAAAAAAATAATTTTTTTTTTGTTTTTGAAATTTTGGTCAATGTTCTCTTGATTTTAATAAACTGGTTATTAAAGCCAAAATGCATGCTAAAATATTGTTTTTTTGTATGAAAAACACAATATGATTTTTTAGCTTTGAGACACTTGGCCATATGCATAAAAACATTTTTTTTCTTTTTTTCAATTTTTTTTCTATTTTTGGAAGTTTTGACGAAAATCGGGTATTTTAATACCGGATTTGTATTTTTGAAATGACAAAAAAAACATACCGAAATTAAACAAAACATAAATAAAAAAAAGTGGGGAAATCACAAATATTGAACAATATATTTTTTTAATAATAATTTTTTTGGAAATGGGCCAGACCCGACCCAAATGCATGGGTTGGGCTGAACCTGGCCCAACTACGTGGGTTGGGCTCAGCCCAGCCCGTATGAACAGTGCCCTCCACTATTCACATGCTACATGAACAATGGAGGGCAGGTAGGGACGAAGCCGGAGAATAAAAAAGGGAAGAAGGGCTGACCTACGGTGGTTGTTGTCGTTGGTGAAGCTACTTGAGGCGACAGGCGGCGACGTTGTCGCAGTGGCTGGCAGTGCTGTTTTTCTTCTCTCTTTCTCCTCTATTTTTCATTCTCTTCCTTGCTTCTTTTTTCTTCTTCTTTCGACCTTCCCCCCTCTCTTTTCTCTTCTTTCTCTTCTCTTCTCTGCCCTCTCTCTTCTGTTCTCTCTTTTTTTCGTCCTCTTTCCTCTCTCTCCTCTCTTGTTTTTTTCTTCTCCTCCCCTGTTTTTATAGGCAAAAACAGGGGAGAGACATGGCTGGGGCGGCCACTGTGTTGCCGCCCCTCCACTGCCCCTCCAACACATGGAAAGTGGTCGGCGTCTTTTTGGAAGGAGTCGGCGTCTTTTTAGGAGTCGATGGTGGTGACAGAGGAAGAAAAAATCTTCTTCTTACCCTGCTTCGCGCGTCCAGGGGAAGAAGAAGACCCACAGTGTTGTTCGAAACAACATCGTTTCGGCCTCTTTTTTTTTTTAACAGTAGATGAAATGGCACCGTTTTTTCTAAAACGCGTCGTTTTATTTAAATGGGAATTGGTGCCAAAAACGCATCAGATTCAAAATCAGGCCTTCAATTTGCGCATGTTTTGCATTTTGGTCCTTGGTCTCAGATTTCTTCAATTAAGTCCCTAATTGGCCATCAAACTTCAATACTTATGCAATTAAGCCCCTGATTTGACGAAATTAACTCTCAAAAATTATATTTTGACCCCAGAACTTGAATTTATTCCAATTAAAGCCCAAATTAACTCCAAAATCAAATTTTCTTGCAATCAAAACCTCCATAAATCCAATTAAACCTTTAATAAAATTTAATTGAATCCATAAACATATGTTTTTGGACTTTTCTTCCTCAAATTGAATTTTCTTTGTCAACAGGGCTCTCATCAGTAAAGAAAATACTGTCAAATTTTCATTTTTGTATTTTTAAACCTCCTTAACCAATTTTTGACCATTTTCTGAGCGTTCTGACATCCTTTTTTTCACTGTTATATTTTTTATAATATTTTTTTTTGTATTTTCTCCTTTTTTGTGTGGGGACCCAAAAATAGGTTACAACAAATAGTACATTTGATTTGTTTTTAAAGTATTATTGAAGAAATTTTATGAGATGTTTAAGCTTGATCCAACAGAGTTTTGTTATTTGTAGACTTAAAACGTAGATGAAGGAGACTTGAAAAATTTTGAAAGAGTTTCCTTGCTTGAAGGGCTTGTTTTGAAGGAAATTTGTATCTTTAAGATTTTTTTTTAGGTTGAGGTCCTCTATTTACAGAGGTTTATAGGAACTCCTAAGTCCTTTTCCAATGTCACATTGCATGATTTTATTGGTTGATCTTTATTAATGAAATTTTGCATTTCTAACAAGATATCTTGAATATCATATCCCAAGTGTCAACCTTTTATTGGTTAAGAAATATATGAAAGCTCATTTATTTTTCATGTTATTTATTTTAATTTTATCTTATTCTTTCATAAAAAAATAAAATAAAGAAAACATATGGTAAAATTTAATTGATAGAAAATTGTTTTTGCTTCTGCATCACAATGGTTTTGAAATAAGCCTAGCAATGCAGTTTGAGATCTGGAATTAGCTAGCAAAAATTGGGTCATTTAATCATCTACGATATAAATGTCACAGTATCAAATATTTACTCTCTGATTATAGGTTATTGGATAGATAAGGATTCTGCTTCTAAAGCTTGTATTAAATTCCATGTTTAAACCTGAGAAAATATTAATTTTTAGCAAACACGGTATCATGTTTAAACAATGCTGCTGGAGGAAGCAGAGACAACTTCGGTACTATGTTATTTCCCACGCTCTGGTGACGGCGGCTTGAACAAAACAAATATTAACATAAAAAAAAAGTATCTGGTTAATAGAAAATTATTTATTATTGTTATTAAATTTATATAATAATTCAAACCTGAAAACTTTTAAATTAAATTTCACTTAATTTTATTTTAAATTAAATTATATAAATTTTTTTTAACATGACTGTCAATTGAGTGAGTTAAGAAAATCAAAGGAAAAAAATAAAAAAACAAGTTATGTTAATTTTAATTAACTCATCAAATTCAAGACTCGAATTATAAATTCTATTGAATTAAATTAATTTTTTATTTTATTATAAAATTTAAAAAATATAAAAATTAATTTATAACCAATTAAATATTAAAAAATAAATTTAATAAAAACTTAATATTAAAAAATCAAAATAAACAATAAAAAAAATCCCAAACATGCAAGCTTGAGTGGCGCACCCTATTACAACAAAACCCAGAAACATGGGCTTGAGACAATCCCCGTGCCTTGGATTAATAAAACAAACGACATTTAGTATGTAACATAAAACATAGTATTATTCCTAGTGTAGCTTGAAACCACTACCTTCGGATCAATCAACATACAATGATTAACTAAACTATGAGACAAATATATTATAAACTGATTAAAAATTATATTAACTTGATTCATTACTTATATAAATAGTTTAATTGATACAAAACCATTTAATTGTTTTGTTAATATAATTACACAAACTTAAAACTACATTTCAAAATTCTGTAGAAGCCACAACCTTTTATTATAAGCTTTAATAAATTAATGAAAACAGTCATATCTTTCAATTTTAACCTTCTTGTCACTTTAGATTGAACTGAGCTCATGTTTTGCTTAGTTTTGATTCAATCACCTACACTCATTCTTACTGAGAAAGTAATCACATGGCAGATCACATTGCTAAACAAGGAGTGCACAAAATATTTGATTTTGTTGCTTGGCTATGACTCTCTGCAGCTTGTGGTATTTTGAGGCAATGTTTTGGTTACTATGTAGGGAACAGATAGTGGAAAGATCTTAACTGATCTGAAGATTATGTTTCTATATTTAGCTAGTTAACTCAGCAAATTTCTTTCTGTGTAATGTGATTGCATAACACAATTATGCCTTATTTAATCCTATCAGCTTCTTTCAAAAAAATTTAAGTGGTTGTTCAATTATTTCATTGTTTTCAAGAAGATTAAGCCCTTTATTATGATATTATCGATTATTTTATGAATAATTATGTATTAGTATAAAAAATAAAAAATCTAAAATTATTTGCTTATTAATATTGAATGAGAATAAAATGTCTAATATTTTTTAATTTTTGTATTGTTAAGTTTTTATATAATTGTTTCAAATCAATTGTTCTTAGGTTTTTCCATATTGATTATAATAACGATGGATTCATAATTTTTTAATTTTTAATTGAAACTTCCTTTTCTGAGCAAAATGATTTTTTTATTTAAAAAATAATGTTACTTATAAAAGGACATTTTTTGTTGAAATAAAAAAAAAATTGCATGAATAAAAAATTTATGTTAAAAAATGTATTAAAAAAAGTTAGATTATAAAAAGTAACTACACTATTTTCTATCTTAGATTTCTTAGATCTAATAGTTTGGCTAGCTATCACAATCATATCTTTTTAAAAATATGATAAAATCGAAATAGCAAAACAAGAAGAAAGAACAACAGCATTAATTAGCTGCTTATTACATTTTTATTATTGTGTTTTAAATATATGATTTTACAATGGTAGGAGTTCTTAGTCTGCATGAACAGCAGAACACCACAATATGCACAAGCCTCTTTATTTGAACAACAAAGGTTGCCCTCTTCCTCGAACTTTCCTTGCTGCTGACTTTGCCCACTTCCTCGAACTCCCTTTCTGCTGACTTTGGTGATTTGTTCACACTAGCCAATCTTTCCTTAACGACTAAGGAGTTTTAAAAATATGTTTTTTATGAGATTTTTTAAGTTCTTATTTTTTGTCTAGAGAAACCAGATGTATATGTGGTTTGTACTAGACTGTTTCTGCATTTTATTATAAATCCGCATTATTTTTCTAGTAAAATATTTCAGAGTTGTAAATATATATATATAAATTAAATAACTCGCAATATAGTTCCGACCAATTAAATAATCTGGCTTTATTTGAATTTTATGAGGAAAAAATAATAAATTATAAGAATAAAGATCAAACTGAAATCATAAGAATAAGAATTTCTCAACACATTCTTTTACATTAAAAAAATTATAAATGTAAATCAAAAAACTTATGCACGCACTGAATTAAATAAATCACAAACCATTGTGTAAGTAAATGTAAAAACAAAGTCATTACCGATAATTAAAAATGCAAGTGGAAAAATTGAAAAACAAATATAAACCAAGATATTTAATATCGCAACATGAGTTATTTACCTAGTTATGTTTTATAATGAATTTGTTTACTAAATTTAATCTGTAATAAAAATCGATATACACATAAAATTTATTGAATAACATAAAAAGAAAAAAATATTATGCAAGGCTACATATATTCAAAATATTATAAAAAATAAATACTTAATCTATTTGAAATATATAATGCAAGGTCATACCTACGCGGACAAGCATTTAACTTTTTTTTTTGTTAATAGGGCGGATGACATGCCATCCCCCTTATGCTTGGAAAAAATGACACGTTTGCCTCTATATACGATGCGTTATTATCTATGTGTCCCTAGAGTTTTTACCAAAAAAACCTGTTTCCAATCTATTTTTGACCAAAAACATCTAAAAAACACTCAAGAAATCTTGTTAAACCAATGCATGGCCTCCAAAAACACAAAAAACTTGCCTAAAAACCCAAGGTCAACCCAGAACAATAAAGAGAGAAAAATAAAGTTTGGTATCAAAATGCAATGTTGAAAAATTATAGGGACTGATTACTTAATAGCTTAAAAGGATGATGGGCTAAAATGAACTTTGCAAACAAATTATAGAGCCGCCACCTATTTTAACCAAGATTTTCATTTTAGTTCTCTGTCTTTCAATTGAATGCTCATCCTTAAAAAAATATGCAATTAAACACTAATTTGGATTCAAAAAAGCTCAATTATGCAAAAAAAAAAAAAAAAGTTTGAGTAACAAATTATAGACTTAAAAAAAATTAAATATAACCTCCTTTCTCTTTTTATTTATAATATAATTTGGTATTGTGAAACATAGTCTTTAAAAGTATTTTTTATTTAAAATATATATAATAACAACAAACATTAAAAATATATTAATTTAATATTTTTTAAATTAAATATAATTTTAACAATCACTCACACCTAGTTAAAAAAACAAACAGCCTCTCCTCTCTCTTTGTTTTTTTGTCCTCTGTTTATATGTGTTTTGATTCTTACAACTACTCTATTATCCTCTTTTTCGTACTTAATTTTCAAACTTTCTACAAGACTGGCCCCCTACGTGACCTTACTTCTTCCTTCTTTGTCCCATTCCTTTCTTTCTCCTTCTTTTCTCTCCTTACTTGAGTGTGTGACACAGAGATGGTCATCATAGACAATTACTTTTAATTACTTGAGCTTGATCCTTTGTTGAGTTCCAGTAATTCTACGTATTTCCAGAATTTTAAAAACAAGGTGGATTTTTTTATAAAAAAAAATTTGCACTATGTTAATGCTCAAAACATTGTTTTAGAACATTTTCTTTGACACAATAAACTTGAGTTTCACTAAAATTAGGTTTCACTAATATTGTCCATTTCATTCTCTTTCGCTTAAAATGAACAGTATATCTTATATTAGTTTTTTTAAAAAAAAGAACAACGTGGGATAAATTTCTTCTCATTTAGAATGTAAGCTCATTTTGAATTTCTTTCCCATATTCTAGCCAAGTTATTTCGAGTTTTTTCCATCCATTCTGTTTAAGATTTTTTTTTAATGAACTTATAATTGGTGTTGTTTTGAGTTAGGGATAAAAATCCATAATTCTCAAAATAAGTATCCATAGGCAAATCTACTGTTGCGATGTCGCGGTCGCACAAATTAATTACCCTAGCTTAAAACACACAAGATAGTATAGAGCAAGCAAGGGGTCGATCCCACGAGGAAGGTTTAGTTCAGATTTTTATGCTATATGTTATGCAATTGGGGAATTTTGATTTGTGATGATCTAAACTATGGAAGAAATTAAACTAGCAAACAAAATCAATTGAAACTGAAATATATCAAGAAAACAAACATTGGTTGCAAGCACACATCCACCTACAGAAATCAGAACCGATCCTTGAAACAAAACTTCAGCTTATATTCTGAATTTTTATCTTTTCTTAACATTGGTTAATTAACGGATCCGCCGTATAACTAACCCTAACCAACAAATAATCACAGTGTCCGCACTAATGATTTAATCCAATGGCAACCTTAAGATCTAGATAAATTCATTAATCTTAACAACCAAGTTGTCAGGTTGTGTTGCTTTGATCGAATGTTCTCCCTAAGTTTAATAACGTAGTTCCCCTACAATTACCAAGCTTAGTTGCTTCACAAGTTTATATATCACAACTCCGGTTTTGATATCAAACTTAGCAATAGATTGTTCACAATAATAACTTAGAGTCCGCTCTAGCAATTAAGATAAACAATCATACGAAATATGCATAGGAAAACAAACATACTCATTCATAATACAAACCAAAAATAAATGGAAGAATAAATCTCACAGTTCTTGAAATCTGAAGGTGTTTGCGTCCTTGCAACCAAGAAAACGAGCTTAGCCTTGCATATCTATTGAACAACTACTCCTAAAGATGAAAGAATACATGATTTCTGATTTGTAGAAGGGAGAGTTTGTGTTTCTTCTCTTATGGCTGCCACCCTTCTTTCTTTGATTCTACTGCACTCCCTCTCCCTCTCTCTTGGCTCTCTAAGATCATGAACTTAGCTGCCTATTTATACACAAATTGTAAGTAAGAAAAATCAAAGTTCAAGTGTGAACATCAAGAGATGGTGGTAGTGTGAAGGCAGCTGGTGGCTGGTGGCTGGTGGCTGGTTTGTGGTTGGTGGTTTGAGGTTGGTGGCTTGAGGTTGGTGGCTGCCTTCCTTGACCTTCTGGATTGATTTACTTGAGGAGCTAAATTGCTGAAATTAAAACTTGGATGCCGGTTTTGATGCTTCGGGATGTAATTTGGATTCGTTTCTTCACGAAACCTGTTTGCCGGCAGAATTCAGTTGTCATCTTTGCAAAATCATATCTCCCTCATATGACATCGTTTTTGGCTGAAATTTGGAGCGTTTGTAGCCATTTGAGTCAGGAATCCAAAACAATTGAGTTTGCATAAATTGGATATCTACAGCTCCAGATATTGAATTTATAATGGACAAAGGTCAACACTGGCAGAATGCGAGTTTTGACTTTGAAGGATGTGATTTCCATGCTCTTTGTATTTTTATTTTTCCTGACTTAGATTTCCAGAAAGGTATGGATGTTATCTTTCTAATGCCACTGGAATCACTTCCTTTCGACTTTTAGAGCTCATGCTCTACACAAAACATCGACTGAGGGTCAAATCTGCCAATTACCTCCAATTTACTCCTTTTTGTATCTTTCATCTAAAGGTGCCTTCAAAACATAAAACAAAGAATATCAAGGCATTTTATACATAAAAAAATAGGCAAAACACTAGTTAAATGTGAGTGAAACTATCGAATAATATGGTTACATCATCTACATCTCTCTTTAATTTCCCATTACCCATTTCCCCTCTGATAAGCTAGCAAGAATCGTTACAGAGATGAACAGAGAAGTGAATACAATTAAAATAAGATACTGCAATGCAAAGGAAGAAGAAAAATTTTCTGTGTATATTCACTTATTATGTTTTCCAGCACTGTTACATTCATTTTATATGAATAAGCTAGCAAGAATCGTTACAGAGATGAACAGAGAAGTGAATACAATTAAAGGAAGATACTGCAATGCAAAGGAAGAAGAAAAAGTTTCTGTGTATATTCACTTATTATGTTTTCCAGCACTGTTACATTCATTTTATATGAACTAAAGGTGAGAAGCTTGTTTACGTAATCTAATCAACAGTAACAGACATTGTTAACTGTCTAAAAATATTAACAAACTTTCTAACCATTGTATTCTCTATTCTCTTAACAGGTGACAGAAGCAGAGCCTTTGATATCTTGACATTCCCCCTCAATCGTAGGCTTGGAGGAACCAAGCATAAGATTGGAACAATGATGCTGAAATAAAGGAGTGGAAAGACCTTTAGTTAGAATATCGGCAAATTGATCGGCAGAAGAGACATGTTGAACCAACAAATCACCTTTGATAACACGTTCTCGAACAAAATGAAAATCAATTTGGAGATGCTTCATTCTGGAATGGAAGACAGTATTGGAAGCAAGGGAAATAGCAGAGAGATGTCACAATGAATTAACAAAGGAATATGTAAAGGAATGTGAATGTCACAGAGCAGCTGGCGAATCCAGGCAAGTTCGGCAGCAGCAATTGCTAGAGCTCGATACTCAGCCTCAGTAGATGATCGAGAAACAATATGTTGTTTCTTAGAAGCCCAAGAAATAGGAATGGAGCCGAGGAAGACAATAGAGCGAGAGACAAAATGTCGATCATTAGGATCACCGACCCAATCAGCATCACTATAAGCCTGCAGATTAAGACAACTTGGCTGAAAATGAAGGCCAACATCAAGGGTACCTTTAAGATACTCCAAGATTCTTTTGACAGCCACAACATGAGAATGCATGGGATTATGCATAAATTGGCAAGCTTGGTTCACAGAGAAGGCAATATCAGGCCTAGTGAACGTGAGACACTGCAATGCTCCAACTATGCTCCGATATTGTTGTGGATGAGAGTAGGGCTGGCCATCATCTTTGAGCAAATGATGATAAGGAAGACAAGGAGTATCACAGGATTTGGAATTCTGTAAATCAACTCTAGCAAGTAAGTCTGTGATATAACCTGTCTGGGACACAAATAAACTAGAAGGGAGATAAGAGATCTACAATCCCAAAAAATAATTCAACTTGTCAAGATCCTTCATATCAAATTCCCGAGTCAAGGCAGCAATGACTGAAGAAAGAAGAGAAGAATGACTGCCAGTAAGTATGATATCATCTACATAGAGCAGCAAGATCACAACACCAAGAGAAGAATGTTGAACAAATAGAGAGGGATCGGCAAAAGATGTTTGAAACCCCAAACTTGGTAAAAAACTGGTAAAGCGTTCATTCTAGGCACGAGGAGCCTATTTAAGGCCATACAAGGACTTCCTGAGTCTGTAAACAAAGTCAGAAGGATGAAGTTTACTCACAAAAACTTGGGGTTGAGTTATATAAACCTCCTCATGAGAATACCATGCAAAAAGGCATTGGTAACGTCAAGCTACCATAAGGACCAGTTAAACTGAGCTGCAAGAGCAAGAATCAAATGAACTGTAGTAGGTTTCACGACAGGACTGAAAGTTTCATTATAGTCAATACCTTCCTCTTGACTGAAACCCTTGGCCACCAATCGAGCTTTATGCCTAGCTATAGAACCATCCGTATGCTTCTTGATTCTGTAGACCCATTTATAGCTAACAAGATTCTTAGCAGGTGGGAGAGGCACCAAGTCCCAAGTATCTTGTGCATGAAGAGCATCAATTTACACCTGCATAGCAAATTGCCATTCAGGAATGGTGGAAGCAGCCTTGAAGGAACTGGGTTCAACCAGAGAAAGAGCAACAGACTGTACAGAGGCAGAGTAAGCCTTTCTTTTAGAAATACCATTCTTAGAACTGGTGGTCATTGGATGAAGATTCATCGGTGAAAGAGGTAGGACCACACATAGATTCTGTAACAACCCGGCTTTTTAAGCCAAAAACAATAGTAATTTTTTTTTGTACTTGACACGCATCGTGTCGAAAATCGGCAAACTCGTGCCCTCTCATCATCAAGATACAATCAACATTTCATTTAAAAGTGATTCTTACATATACACATAATATTATGTTTGCATAACTAGAAGTTTATATTAAAATATACATGCATAGACATGAGTTTGTATTCTATCCTATAAGTGGTCATCACGAATTTAAACAAGAAGGATCTAATAACAGTTATGCATTCAATACATTGATTCATACAAAATATATCATGATTTAGAATGCAACTACATGATTCCTTGTAAAAGTAAGTTCCCGTGTATTGGGTTTCCTAAGCACCTTATTGATGTGATGTCCCTGCTGCAGTACAAAAACATTTACAAGAATGCAATTACTTAAATAATAATAATGATAAGAAATGGTCTAGCAGTTTAATGAAGCATTAGCATTATCTCATGTTTGAAACATGACACTTGTAGTTCCTTCATGTTTTTGGTATAAACAACTTGTAGTACATATAGATGTACCAATTCTTACAATCAGTCATAATCTTAAATCCGGTCATCCTCTTAAAGCATCATTTGCCGAGGTTAACCGTTCACTCACTCCGGCCATCCACTTCGAATGTCATCAACCAAAACTAATCAACCATTTGTCTTGGTCATCCATTCGAATGCCATCAACCGAAGCTAATCAACCATTTTCCCATTCATCTATTCGGATGCAACTAGCCGAAGCAAATCTTGTAATTCATCTCCCGGCAATCCTATCACGGATGCCATTAGCCGAAGCTAATCTTGTAATTCATCTCCTGGCAATCCTATCACGGATGCCATTAGCCGAAGCTAATCTTGTAAATATGCTAGGTTTTATTTACTTTGAACACGATATTTATTATAATTACATTCACCAGAAGAATTTTAAATTGTATAAGTGCAAATAGGAGGGAAAATCACGCACCTACTTCATCTGTCTCGTGACCTCCCCTAACAGAAGATCCAATCCTGGTTGCCCCTCCTGAATCACAAGGAAGTTTTTGGTTATGATTCCTTCAAGCCGATATTATAGAGAATCCATATTCATCCATTACTCATATGTTACTTTCTATGTATGTTCATTTCCTCATAATAACATACATACATGTATCATGTATATTTTCAGAGTTAGTATCTCAATGTGCAAGTGTTCGTATGACTCAATTCTTTTATATTTTTATACATAGTATTCATGTGAAAGTCTACTGTTACTGTCTAACTTTGAACTGTTACTGTTCAATTTCCAATTGTTACTGTCTAGTTTTGAACTGTTACTGTCTAGACATTTAAACTGTTACTGTCTACACATTGAACTATTACTGTCCACACATTGAACCGTTACTGTCTAATCGTTACTGTCTAACTTTAAACTGTTACTGTCTAGATATTTGAACTGTTACTGTCCAATCATGCCTCAGATTTTTACCTATATCTAGAGTTATAGAACTCTATTTCAAGCAAGATTGGTCTCGTTGGAAAGCTAAGACACAAGGCTACAAGTTCTCTAAAGAAAGGAGAACCTAGTTCTATCTCTAAGATAGTCAAAATTGCTCATCAACAAACATTTGGATTGTTACTGTCTCGTTTTTGAATTGTTACTGTCTGACCTCTCCTTATATTTTTAATTATATATGGAGTTATAGAACTCTAATTCAAGAAAGATTAATCTCGTTGGAAAGCTAAGACATGAGGCTACAAGTTCTCTAAGAAAGGAGAACCCAGTTCTGCCTTTAAGATAGTCAAAATTGCTCATCAAAAAATCAGACTTACTGCTCTATAGGGTCTATCATGATCCAGTCTCAGTTGATAACCCATAACTGGAGTTCTACAGCTCTAAATTGAGCAAGACCAATTTCCTTAGTTATCTAACATCCAAGACTACAATTTCTATGAAGGAACCTGGTTCTAATTCCCTCATCCTCCTATCCAAAATCTTACTGAAAGTTAGGAGACGAGTCTGTCCAGATTCGTCACCTCCCCTCCCCTTCACACATAACTTTCACAACTATATTTTCTGGGTAAATTATCATGGTTTCATATCCCCAATCACTTACCACACCTGAATTAACTTAATTTTAACAACAAATACTTTCCCCCCAATTCATTATCGAATTTGAAATGACTTATAAGATCATGTTTAGAACACCTTACCCAGCACAAATTAAGGTTTTGATCTTCAACCAGTTGAAGATTTTTCAACTCCCTCCTTTCTTATCTAATGACAGCCAGCCCTCCATCTTCTCTCCTTATTCAATTTTCATGTCAATCCCTTGCCCACAAGTGTTTATTCCATCTATAAACCCTTAATCTTGGATGGATTCTTGAAATTTTGGTGTTTCTCTCTTGATTTTGCAAGAATGGATACAAAAACTCCCTCTTTTCTTTCCTTATGATTTCTGCAGATTTTTGGGGTGAGAATAGGAGTATTTATGCTCTATAATTTTTCTTATTTGCATTTAGGCCCCCACATCTTTTTTTTTCTTCTTATAATTAAGTTATACCTCTTTTCATTTCTTATGATTTTACCCCACAACTTTTAGTTTAGTTTATTTTCTTTAATTAAATCCAACCCTCAATATTTTCGGGTTAATTTATAATGTCTCGAAATATTTCATCCAGAAACTTATATCCAGAAATTTCTGAATTCTCGTTTTGATTTAATCATATGCATGAATTTCTTCACTTTTATTTCTCATGTAGTTAATTTGCAATCTACACAACCTTTATTTTTCCCCGGGGTTTAACTTCTAATCTCCTCCATCAAGCTTGTAGAGATAGTGGAAGTAGTCAGAGCAAATAATTCTTGACTGGTAATCCTGGATAATGCATCAGCCGACACATTTTCTTGTCCCTGTTTGTATTCAATGTCGTAGTCGTATCCCAGTAGTTTGACCACCCATAGATGTTGAGCTGGGGTAGTCATTTTTTGGTGAAGAAGATATTTGAGGCTGATGTGGTCTGTGCGGATATGGAAGTGTCAGCCCCACAAGTAATGCTTCCACTTAGTAACTACATGTAAAATAGCAAGCATTTATATTTCATAAACGGAAAGAGTTTGTTGTTTGGGACCTAATGATTTGCTAATGAAAGCAATGGGGTGGCCTTCTTGTAACAATATTGCCCCTGTACCTGTCAAGGAAGCATCTGTCTCTACAACAAATGCCTTTGTGAAATCGGGGAGTGCCAAAACAGGAGCACTAGTCATCAAGACCTTCAATTGGTTGAATGCTTTAGAAGCTTCCTTATTCCATCCTTTAGCATCTTTCCTGAGCAGCAGTGTTAATGGTTTACTGATGCTGCCATACCCTTTAACAAACCTGCGATAATAACCCGTCAGTCCCAAAAATCCCCTCAACTGTTTCAAACTTTGAGGTATCGACCAATCCACAATTGCTTATATCTTGAGAGGGTCTGTTGCCACGCCATGATTAGTAATGATGTGTCCCAAGTATTCCACCTGTGTGTGACAGAAAAAACATTTGGTAGCTTTGGCCACCAGTTGATTAGCTCTTAATAGTTCCAGAACCAACTCTAAGTGCTCATAATGGTCAATCAAGGTCCGACTATAGACTAGGATGTCATCAAAGAACACCAGAATGAACTTACGCAAGTGTTTCCTAAAAATTTCATTCATGAGGCTCTGAAAGGTGGCTGGAGCATTGGTTAACCCGAACGGCATAACCAAAAATTCATAATGGCCACTGTGAGTACGAAATGCAGTCTTGAATTCTTCTCCTGCAGCCATACGAATTTGGTGGTAACCAGATTTAAGGTCGATCTTGGAGAAGATAATGGCTCCGTCCAATTCCTCCAGCAATTCCTCAACCATGGGAATAGGATATTTGTCCTTGATTGTGAATTGATTCAAAGCTCGATAGTTTACACACAGTCTCCATGTAGAATCTTTTTTCCTCACCAAAATGACTGGAGATGTGAAAGGACTGTTGCTAGTCCTAATGATTCCAGTCTCCAACATTTCTGTTCTTGTAACCCAATTTTGGATCACCAAGATTTTCTCGAATGTTATTTTATTTCTATTATTATTTATAAAAATCCAAAAAAATTAAGAAAAAGTTTAAAATTCAAAAATATATTTTTCTCGAGTCAACCACATCTTTCCATAAAAACCGATTCCATTGGGTCAATACAGGTCAAACCATGTCGATCAGGGTAAAAAATGAGTTTTCGGGCCGTTTCGGGTCAAAACTGTCATTTTCGATCAAAACCAAGTCCACCGGGTCAATACTGGTCAAACCATGTCGACCAGGATAAAAAATAAGTTTTCGGGCCATTTCGGGTCAAAACCATCATTTTCAGTCAAAACCGAGTCATAATTTTCGGTCATTAAAATTGATTTTTAGTGGTTGAATCAGGCTTTTTCTAATATTGATTTGAGTTTTTAGTTTTACCTATATAAATATTTATTATTATATATAATAAAACAAAATCAATAATACAGAAATTTGTCATAATAGGCGGGGCAGTTGTGCCGAAAGCAGACAGAGTAGTTGTGGCGATGAAATTTTTCTTTAAAGCAGATCTGTGCCAACTGCATTGGATTTATGTCCCCTATCATTGGCTATAAATAGCCAGTGACAATTCGCCAGAGAAGAAAAAAGAGAGGAAAGAAAAAGAAAGAAAGAAAGAAAGAAGAAAAAAGAACAAAAGAAATTTGTGATTACTATTAAGTTGTTTTTGCTATTCCTTCACACTAGTAAGATATTCATTTTTTTAAAAGAACAATTTGAAAATCCTAAAAATATCCCAATCATTAGATCTAATAGTATTTAGTTCTGGACCTTTGATTTAAAACAATACAATAGGGCTTATCACACTAGATTAAAACCCAAATCCATCTCAGCCCTTAAAACAATCGACCCTTCGATCCTGTTGTGCCACGTCACCCGATGTACCAAGCTCTCGGTATACCGCGCCATACCAGATCAAACCTCAGCCCATCCAGACCGTCCTATCAACTTGTAGATCAAGCCAATCACAGCCGAAGGATCAGTTCATCCATGATCCAATGGTTCACAACCTTCAGCTGCACTGGTGTACCATGCTAACGTTCACACCGTAGCAAAATCTCGGAGTCTCTCTCTCATCTCGCCGGCGATTCTCTCTCTCTCATCCGATCTCCCATTTCTGGCCGTTTGAAGCCATCGAATCACCACAGAAAGGTTTCTAGACTCCTACAAAGCAAAACCCCGGCCGGTTTCAGTGTTTTATCCTCCCTATCTAGTCGGAAAAAGGCCGCGATTTTCGTCGGCCACCCGAAGCTTCAAACCGATGATTCTCCCTAATCAACCATCAACGGCCGTCGAAACCACCGTCATCAGAATCCTCTCCCTCATATCTACCAGAATCAACCATTTGTTTGCCGGAAATCTCGCTAGAAAATTTCACCGCCTCCAACAGTAACGGCGCGTGAGCCACACACGCCACCAGGGGCATTTTCATAATTTTTCGAGAAATTCAAGGATATTTCAGTCTTTTACCTATACAGTGGCACTCAAGTAATTTTTTGGGGTTTCTAATGGTATTTTTGATATTTATATATATATAAATACTTGTAAATTTTCTTGCATGTGAAAAAAACAAAAAAACCAAAAATAAAATATAAAAGGAATAACGACGTAGGTCCAACACCCATCTTATCATGTCATCGTTCGTGGGTCCAAAGCCTAATTCTCAAGTATAGTTATATCCATTTCTCAATAATATCAAAATAATTTTTGTTTTATAAATGAATATTGTTTGTCAACACGTCTCTTTTATTTACAGAAAAGGATGGATTATGTCCATTATTTCTTTTGGTAACCCAGACGTAATTCTCCTTTTTAGGGACAAACATCAATATTTTAGACGAATCTCCTATTTTTTAGGGACTGATGTCATTTTTTGACGTGTCTCCTATGAATATTGTTTGTCGACACGTCTCTTTTATTTGCAGAAAAAGGACCGATGTCAAAAGTTTAAATACCAAATATGGATTATGTCCATTATTATTTCTTTAGGTAACTCAGACGTAACTCTCCTTTTTAGGGACAAACGTCAATATTTTAGACGAGCCTCCTCTGATGTCATTTTTAACGTGTCTCCTATTTTTAGGGACTGACGTTGACCATTTTTTTAAAAAACAAAATTGTAAATAAGCTCAAAATATAATAGCATTTGAATCAAATAAAAAACACACAAGTAAGGGTAACCTTTCTCTTGAAAGGATGTTTTAAGGGTGGTGTCTACCTTCCCTTAATCATAACTAACCCCGTACCTGAATCTCTGGGACCAGTGTCTAATTTGGGATTTCTAGTTCCCTCAAATTACTAGATGATGACTCCAATAAAATCTTCATTTCCCCCAATCGAGAGAAAAACCCTTTTTGTTAAATAAACAAAAAGTGGAGCCGTCGCCCGACGTCGTGTATCGACAGAATGGCGACTCCACTGGGGACTTAGGGTTGAGCCAACTGCTTGTGTTTGCTTTTCATTTGCTCTTTCCTATTGCTATTTATTTCTAGGCATTTATTTTATTTACATTATTTATTTTATGTGATATCTATTGTAAATCATTTCAATTTTTTAGATTGCACATGCATGCATGTTATTTATTTGTGTATTCACACACTTCACGGTGAACCCATAAAAGATCTGGACCCGAGCTCGTCCTTTTTAAGATTAAAAAAGAAAGATTCAAGCGGCAAGTGTGACCTATGTCCACTGATGCTCATTTGGACTTTCGCTTAGATTGCAACCCACCCTATACAATGGGTATTGTGGATTTTCCCCCCATACTCATGTTGTATAAGGTTAAGAGGTTGACTACCCTATGGGTAATTCGGGCAATCTAAGAACCAAAGAATATCTTTAAGATTAGACTAAACTGAGCCAAATCTTATAAGCTAGATCCTATCAATTAGGATATACCTTTTAGGACACAAATAAATGTCAATGCATTAACATACATGTTCATATACATTTCATATTCTCATTAAATCTCCACCGATCCTTATAGGAAGTGTCTCACCCGACATCGCGGCGGCCCTAAAAATAATTCTATCGTAAAAAGGAACAGATTTCTGGCATCATGTTCTTTTAGGGGAAAATGTCTTGTTTGGGGAGTCGCCACCTAGTATTATGGTCACTAGGAACCCTAACTGATCAACAGAAATTCCATGGTTCGGGACTGGTTACGTAAAAGGGAAGATATTATCACCCCTTTAATGTTTTGCCTAAGGCAAACTACTTTGCTATTTTTTTTTAAATGCTAAAATTTCTTATTGGTTTACGTTCTGATGATTTATTCACAATATCCCTGACTCTGGCGCCAGTGAATATTCGACTACGAATAATTTCAACTCTGGCGTTGGTAACTATTACGTAGCCATAAAAATAAATTTAGATTAATATATTTTTTTATTCCTGACTCTAACGCTAGTGAATAAACAAATAAACTAAATTCATTTTATTACGCATTCGCATATTTTTTAAATTCATGTAAATAATAAAAAAAATCAGTTTTTGTTTATTCCTAACTCTGGCGTCAGTGAATAAATAAATCAATTTATTTTTCATACATGCACATATATTTTTTATATATATATAAATAAAATAAAATAAAATGAATAAGAATAATATAAACTTAAACCAAGATTTTACTCCGCTACTGGAGTTGGTGAATAAACCGGTAAATTTATATTATTTTTATTTATGCTTAAACATATATATTTTTTATTTTTTTATTTTTTTTTCTTTTTATTTTTTTTTACTTATTTTTTTTTGTGGGGCTGGGCCCTGACTCATTACACATGGGTCGGTTAAGCCCGTAGGCCCACTGTCATCGCCCAAGCCGATGACCCGTGGTTAGCTACGAGGCACGCCGTGATCCAAATCACGCGTGCCGACTCTCTTGCTAATTAATTCTAACAGGCAGCGAAAATGAGAGCAAAGACGCAAGGGAAAAAACAGAGTGTGCTTACCTGGTTTTGCAGAGAATTTGTGCGAGGTTGCCGAAGATGACACTTCTGTTTTCGAACTGCCTCTTATTCCTTATGCTTGTATCTCGTGTTGTATTCTGTGTCTCGGTTTCGTCTGCTCTCGTCTGAAGGATTATTCAAGTGCTCTGTTTTTTAAGCTTCCTCTGCTCTCTCCCGGTTTGTTTCTGTTTTTTGTTGTTTTAAGGCCAGTATTGGTAAGGGAAAGGTTCACTTCTGGTATGGGGTTCTAAGAATTTAAGAATTCGGCTGGTAACTTGGTGTTTTGGTTTCGTTCGTCCCTTCCCTCTCTCCCTTCTTTTTCTTTTTAACCCCGGTTCCTCGGTGCTGTTTGATTTATATAGGGCTCGGCGAGTTGATAATGGGTGGCAGGCTGAGGGTCGATCACCATTAAAGCACTCATTATTGAGGCCAACGGACGACCATTACTGCTGCAACGTTCGGCGTTCTTTACTGTAGAAAACGGCCACTGGGTTAAAGGCGAAGAAGATGAACAACGTCTTCAAAACGACGTCGTTCGCCATTTTTCCTTTTGATCCATGCAGTTTTGAAAGGCTTGCAATTAAACCCCTAGTTTAAACTGTAATTGGCCCCTGCATTTGCGCGCCTTTTTTAATATAGTCCTTGGATTTTAATTTCGCAATTTAGCCCCCCAATTAAACCCCAAACTTTGCTATTTCTTCAATTAAGTCCCTGATTTCACTAATTTAATTAAATCCAAAGTCCAATTAAGTCTAAAACTTATCAATTCTCTAAATAAACCCTTAATTGGATTAATTAAATTAATTCCAAGCTTAATTGGATTAATTCCAAAGTTTAATTAAACCCCAGAATTTCTAATCATTTTGTCCTTAACCCAAATTTTAATTCATTCTTCATTTACTTGTTTTTTTTCCAACATTATTATTATTATTATTATTTTTATCATTTTTTTCTTTTCAGTAAATAAAATAATAATAATAATAATAATTAAAATAAAATGGTGAAAAATTGGGTTATGACAGTTGCCCCCTCTTTATAATATTTACTATGCGAGTGGTCAAATTGTTCCAGGCGACCTGCCCGATAAAGAATAAAACGCGAAAGGGGTTTTGCGAGTGGTCAAATTGTTCCAGGCGACCTGCCCGATGAAGAATAAAACGCGAAAAGGGTTTCGCGAGAGGTCAAATTGTTCCAGGCGACCTGCCCGATAAGAATAAAACGCGAAAGGGGTTTCGCGAGTGGTCAAATTGTTCCAGGCGACTTGCCCGATGAAGAATAAAATCCGAAAAGGGTTTTGCGAGTGCTCAAATTGTTCCAGGCGACCTGCCCGATAAGAATAAAATGCGAAAAGGGTTTCGTGAGTGGTCAAATTGTTCCAGGCGACTTGCCCGATAAGAATAAAACGCGAAAAGGGTTTCGCGAGTGGTCAAATTGTTCTAGGCGACCTGCCCGATAAGAATAAAACGCGAAAAGGGTTTCGCGAGTGGTCAAATTATTCCAGGCGACCTGCCCGATAAGAATAAAATGCGAAAAGGGTTTCACGAGTGGTCTAATTGTTCCAGGCGACCTGCCCGATGACGAATAAAACGAGGAATTTTTATTATTATTATTATTATTATTATTTTGGACAAATACAAATGAAAGGGTCTCATTGTAATGGGTGACCTACCCAAGTAAAAAAAAGAAAAAGGAAAATGAGGGCTTGAAGGTGCGCTCAAAAGGAAATGAGGGCCCAAAGTCGCGCTCAATAGAGGAAAGCGAGGGCTCAAAGGCGCCCTAAAAATGATGATCAAAGGCTTGAAGGCGCATTTTAAAGAGGTGAAAAAACGTAGAGATTTTTCAGAGGGCCTAATTCTTGGGGGCGGCCTGCCCAGGTTGAATAATTCTTAAAAGTGAAAAATTTTCAAAAGCAATTTCAATCTTGGCCATTTCAAGTTGGCCTTCCACTTGCTGGATTCCGTTGGAATTTTCTGTAATGAAATTTGCACAACTCATTGTTTAATGTCTCAAAGATGATATGCATGCATCTTTACCTGTTTTGAAATATAGGCCCCCATTTCTTCTTAGTCTTCTTGTTGCTTGACTGATAAGGACTTACTATCTTTGATTTGAGTCATCTTTGTTGCTTGGCTTCTAGCCCACTCGAGTTGGCCCATGTAAGTCTATTTCTAGATTTGTTTGCATAACTTAGCCTTTTTGGTGCCCATCACCACCCACTTGCTTGCTAAAAATCTTTTGACTCGTTAAATGATTTGAGAGGACCACGCATTATTCCTCGTTTCACTGCTGGAAACATTCGGTGTCACTTGCTGAAAAGATTAAGCTGTCTTTTGTAAACCAAGATGCCCCCTTGTCTGGTTGGAGGAAATTACCATCTCTCTTTCTAGAATTTTTCTTCTAAACACAATGTTGCCCCCTTGTATTGGTCATTGCCCCTAAGTGTGCTCTGTCAGCGACTTAGACAAATAATGGTTTTAAGAGGCCATTCTCTCATTTCTCTCCTTTTCAGTTTGGTTGAGTATGGGTTTAGAATAAATCTTGAAATCTTGATCTTGCATTTTGAAAACAAAAATTAATTCGATGTGAGTCTAAAACAATTTGCTTTTGAAATCTTGCAACTCCTTGGTTATTTTCTTTCTTGGTAAAGAGATTATTTGCTCTTGTGTTTGGCAGTGAGGTCTTCGACGAAAATACATCATGAGATGACCTTTTGTTTCAAAGTGAGAGGCTCGAGAAAAAGCTCGAGGTTTTGTATGAGAAAAACTTGTCTCTTTTTGAACATTCATTTTTATCAGCATGAATAATAATGAGTAGTTTATTCTTGATGTCATGAATCTTATGAAAAGTATTCTTTGCATTTTGAGAGCATTGTTTATTGTTCTAGGTTGCTTGCTTGCTTGATTAGAAAGGACTTCTATAGGCACGTAACATAGGCTGTGGTTTTTAGCTATGAAAGAAAGGATTCATAAGGCTCAAAGAGTGTTTCAGGGTTTCAAAGACTGAGGATCACTATCAACAGTTTGACTCTTGACGTCATTCATATTTTCTTTTGCCGCTCTTCTTTGATTTGCTGCTTCTTTTTTCTTTATTATGTTAGGACATACTCACTTTATCTTGGATGTCATTTTTTCTAGTGATTTGGGCATGCCCCCTAGCATTTGAGTTTCTTGAGCTCTCATGCCTTTCTGGCTTTCTCACGGCTTCTTTTTTTCTCTTTAAAATTTTCTCCTGCCCCCCAGTATGGGGTGTGATCCTAATCGGGATTTTTTTCATGAAAGAAAAATTATTTAGGCTCAAAAAGGGATCGCAAGGGATGTCCTTATTTCAGAACGTGAAAGGGATAACAAAGATGGCCTTTCCTCATTTCAAGCGCAAGCAGCTATGATCAATAAACTTTGACCTCGTCAAGTGTGATGGTTTGATATTTGCAAAGATGCATTTCATGGATCATGAGCAATGAGTTTACTACATACCATTATTCATACATTTTAAAAAAACACATGATTCAAGAGTCGTGGGGTAAAGGTGTTTATTCAATTCTTTTTTCTTTTCTTTTCTTTTTCACACTTTTTGTTTATAATTTAGTCACCTCAATGATGGAGTTGCTTGATTCACTTGTCATTCTACAAGTAGAATGTCAAAAATATCGTTTTTGAATAAACATCAAATTATTTTTGGAATCAAAATGCAAGATCAATTTTTTTTCAAAACTCCAATAGGGAAATGGATTTTGGTAAAAGAGATCAATTAAGTCTATGAGATCATGCGAGATCGTAAGGGTATCTTTTTTTGGTTTTTTTTTCTTTTGTTTTTTTTGGTTTTGGGTTTTTTTTTAGGCACCTTTTTATGAAAAATATGCAAAGAGAAATTATTGGCCCAATCTTATTTATTGATTTGATGAAGACTTATGCATCATGGATAATATTTCTTTACAGAATCGGAGTTCACAGGCCTAACTACGTCTTCCCCATCCATTCTTGTTAGCATCAAAGCCCCTCCTGAAAATGCCTTCTTCACTATATAGGGTCCTTCATAATTGGGTGCCCATTTACTGCGATCTTCTCCTGGTAGTGACAGAATTTTCCTCAATACTAAATCTCCTTCTTTGAACTCTCTTGGCCGAACTTTTCGGTCATATGCCTTGGCCATCCTTCTTTGATACAACTGGTGGTGACAAATTGCTGCTAACCTTCTCTCGCTGATCATATTTAGCTGCTCATATCGTATCTTGACCCACTCAGCCTCCTCGAGTCCAGATTCCATGAGGACTCTTAAAGATGGAATTTCTACTTCCAATGGTACCACTGCCTCCATTCCATATACTAAAGAGTATGGTGTAGTCCCGGTCGAGGTCCTTACTGCTATTCGATACGCATGGAGAGCATAAGGAAGCCAGTCATGCCAATCTTTGTAAGTAATCACCATTTTCTAAACAATCTTCTTTATATTTTTATTAGCAGCTTCAACGACGCCGTTCATCTTAGGCCTGTAAGGGGACGAGTTGGAATGCTTGATCTTCCACTTTGTACATAGCTCCGCTATCATCTTTCCATTGAAGTTTTGAGCATTATCAATCACCGCTCTCTCGGGTACACCGTATCTACAGATTAGATCCTTCTCAATGAACCGTTTGACCACTTTCTGAGTTACATGGGCATATGAGCAGGCCTCTACCCACTTGGTAAAGTAATCAATCGCTACAAGGATAAAACGATGTCCGTTACTGGCTTTTGGATTAATAGGCCCAATCACATCCATTCCCCACATTGTAAAGGGCCAAGGAGACACCATGTTAAATAAGGGTGCAGGAGGCGCATTGATTTTGTCGCTATACACTTGGCATTTGTGGCACCTTCGGACAAAATTTATGCAATCTTTCTCCATGGTCAACCAAAAGTAACCTGCTCTTTGCAATTGCCTAGCCATCATGTGTCTGTTTGTGTGGATAGCACAAATTCCACCATGCACTTCTTGTAGGGCCTTGTTGGCTTCCAGATCACTCAGACATCTCAGCAAAGTCCCATCAAATGACCTTTTATACAAAATCTCTCCATCTATGTAGTATTCCATAGCCATCCTTCTCAAGGTCCTTTTTATCTATCTTGAGGCTCCCGGCCGGGTACTCTTGATCTTTGGATAAATCTTTTTATATCCGTGTACCATAGGTCATTGTCCGTTTCTTCTTCTATTAAACAACAATGAGAGGGAGAATTTCTGATCTCGATGCTTACAGGGTTGGATTTTTGCATCACACTCAATTATAGCCATAGAAGCTAAGGTAGCTAACACATCGGCAAACTGATTTTTATCTCTCCCCAAATGAGTAAATTCTATTTCATCAAAGCCTTGACTAATTTGGAGAGGTATTCTGGTATGGTCTCAACTTTTCATCCCTTGTCCGCCATTCACCTTTTACTTGACGATTATTAGCATTGAGTCTCCATATACTTCTAATTTCCCTACCTTCATCTCTAATGCACTTCCAATCCATGGATGCAAGCTTCATACTCAATTGTGTTGTTTGTACAACTAAAGTGCAACTTTCTCGAAATAGGATATTGCTTTCCTTCCGGGAAATTATCACAAAGACTTTGCCCGTTGCCGATACATTTCTTGCACCAAAATACATGGCCCACCAACCACTCTTCTCTTCCTTTTCCGTTACTAGCACATCTTCATCGGAAAGTCAAAGTTCAAAGGCTCATAATCTTCAATAGCATTATCGGCTAAATGATCAGCAATTGCGCTTCCTTTTCTCGACTTTCTTGTCATGTAGATGATGTCATACTCGGCCAGCAGTACTTGCCATCTGGCTATTCTACTTGACATGTAGGGCTTTTCAAAGATATACTTTAGTGGGTCCATACTTGAGATCAACCAGGTGGTGTAGTATAACATATATTGCCGCAACCTCTTCGCACTCCACACCAGATCGCAACATAACTTCTCTACCATACTGTAACGGGATTCACACTCGGTGAACTTCTTACTCAAATAGTAGATGGCTTGCTCCTTTCTTCCTGACTCATCCTGTTGCCCCAACACACAACCCATAGCTGATTCGGTAACAGTTAAATACAGGATGAGTGGCCTTCCGTGCACGAGCGGTACCAACAATGGTGGTTTTTGTAAGTACTGCTTGATCTTATCGAAAGCTTTTTGGCAATTTTCATCCCATGTTCCAGGATTCTTCTTTCGGAGTAATCAAAAAATCGGTTCACATGTGACTGTAAGTTGTGAGATAAACGCCCCAAAAAGCCTCGAACTTCTCTTTCGGTCTTTGGAGCTGGCATGTCTTGTATGGCTTTTACTTTGTCGGGGTCCACTTCTATGCCTTTATTGCTCACCACAAATCCTAATAATTTGCCTGATTTTACCCCGAATGTACATTTTGCAGGATTCAATTTCAACTGATATTTTCTCAACCTCTCGAACAATTTCCTCAGAGCTGGGATATGGCTTTCTTCATCTTTGGACTTTGTGATCATGTCATCCACGTAGACCTCAATTTCCTTGTGCATCATATCATGAAAAAGTGCTACCATTGCCCTTTGGTATGTTGCCCCAGCATTTTTCAATCCAAACGGCATTACCTTATAACAGTAAGTTCCCCATGGGGTGATAAATGTCGTCTTTCTCTTATCTGCTTCGGCCATTTTGATCCCGATTATAACCGGAGAAACCATCCATGAAAGAGTAAGTGGAACTCTCGGGGCATTGTCTACCAACACGTCTATATGAGGTAACGGGAAGTCATCCTTTGGGCTTGCTCTATTCAAATCCCGAAAATCCACGCATACCCCGATTTTGTTGTCCTTCTTGGGAACCGCCACAATGTTAGACACCCATTCAGAATATTCTACTACCTCCAAGAAACCTGCATCCCACTGTCTTGTTATCTCTTCTTTTACTTTGAGCAATACATCAGGCCTTGTCCTTCTTAGCTTCTGTTTGACTGATCGGCAACCTTCAATCAAAGGTAACCTATACACTACTATTTCAGTATCCAAACCAGGCATGTCAGCGTATGACTAGGCAAAAATATCCACATACTCTCGCAAAAGGGCGACCAACTTACTCCTCATACCTGTAGTGATCAACATCCCTATTTTCAACTCCTTTTTGTCATGCTCGGTATTTACGTTTATTAACTCTAGTTCCTCTCTTGCAGGCTCCCATGCATGTTCGGATTGTTTTACAAGCTTCTGGAACTCCTCAATGTCATCTTCACCATCTTCTTCTTCATCCATTAAAGTTATAGTTTTATCAAAATTAGGCCAATTATTCTCGATGCAATGGGTTTGTAAGTTTATCGTTGTCCCGCTTTCAGATTCCCTGAAAGCGGAAAGTGCCTTTGTTATGAGTGTATAATGGAAAAGGTGAAACTAGAAGGCATGATGAAAGGGAAAAACAAAGCATGATCTCATTAAAACTTGAAATGATAGAAGGGCTCAAAACAAAATCTTGTTGCCAATATCTTGAGCCACGATTATTGGCAACGCAAATTTATTCAAACAAAATGCAGCAAACATAAAAAGGCAGACAAACAGCAAATGTTTACTTTTTAAAGATAATCGGGACTTCTTGCATTTCCCAATTGTTCAACTCTTCCCCTTCAGCTAGTCTTGTCACAAAATCAGGTAGACCATCCTCTAGAGCACTCACAGTCAGTTGGGGTAGTTCTTCATAGGGGCTCTCTTCGTCTTCAAAACCCCCTTGGGGTTCTTGTTTGTTGATCTCTTCCAGATAGTGGATGGTAGCACCGCTAAATTCTTTGCTTATCCTCTCAATTTCCCCCCCAATATTGATCACTTGTGCAGGTCGTGGGAATGTTATGTGGATTGGAGGGATCTGAATTCGACCCTCATTAGGCTCCCTTCCTTCGATTCGAGCCATCCTCCTTTCTCTTTTAAACTCAGCCGCTCTCTTGAAATCTTCCTTTCTAGGTTTAAAACCTAAACCGAACCTCTGATTGGCGCATTTCATCTTTATCACATTGATCCTCTCAGGCATTCCTGTGATAGGGTCATACCGGAATGGAAGTCCGTGTTTCAGGAAATATTTAGCAGCCATCCTTGCAGCCTCAAAAACCTCTGGTTTTCTCCGCACTGTATTCTCAGGTACCCATTCAGCATTTACTACCTCAAATGCATGTAGGTTTTCGTCCTTGCTCTCTTCAGCCTCTATATAAGGAATCGACACGTTTCTCACCATAGCTAAAGCCTCTTCAGCCCTTACTGTCACCAAGTTCCCATTGATGATGAACTTAACCCGTTGGTGTAATGAGGATGCAACGGCTCGTGCTGCGTGGATCCAAGGTCTTCCCAACAACATGCTGTATGTGGGATGAATATCCATCACTTGTAAAGTTACTTGGAAAGGTTGGGGGCCAATTACAAGCTCAACATCAATATTCCCCATAATCGGCCTCGGCGAACCATCATATGCTCTAGCCGTCATGGTACTTGGCTTCATATGAGAGACGTCAACTGGCATTTTATCAAGCACATGCTTTGGCAACACATTCAAGGCGGAACCAGTATCTATCAGCACCTTGGAGATCACACAATCCTTACATTTCACAGTGATATATAATGGCTTATTGTGACCAGTTCCTTCATGATCTAGTTCATCATCTGTGAAGTAGAGATAGTTAGTGGCTTGAATCCTTCCCACCAAATGTTCTATAGAATCCTGTGTGATATCTTGAGGAACATATGCTTCGTTAAGGACCTTCTGGAGAGTGTTTCTATGCAACTCTGAACTCAAAACTAATGATAATAGAGAGATTCTGGCGGGGGTCTTTTTCAACTGGTCCACCACACTGTATTCACTGTGCTTCATTAGCTTCAAGAATTCGTTAGCCTCCTCATCGCTCACGGGTTTGTTGACCTCATCCATCTTGGCCAACTCCACCACATTCTTTCCTTTTGCCCTCCTTTGGTCTTCTAGTTCTTCAGGAGTATAGTACCTTCCACTTCGGGTTAACCCCCCAATTTCAGCATGAAGAGTAGGAGCCGGTCTCGTGATATGGAAAGAATAACCATAACTGTGAGGCATGGCATTATAATTTTCATTAACTGTGCTCACAGGTCTAGCCAAAATCATTCTTGGGGGTCCTCCCTCCGTTGGTTGATATCTACAAACTTCAACCCTTTTGTCAAAACCAGTCACGGTTCCTACTAGATTTTCTTCGGGCGCCCCTATCCTCAACACTCCCAACATCATCATTTCTTCTACTTTCGCCTGAAACTCTTCACAGGAGTTTATATGGTGTCCCATATGCTGCTGATACTCACAATGTTCACCCTCATGTTCTATGGCTTGTTTTTTGATGGGTGCTTTGAGGTACCCAGCCCGTTTTAACATTTTGTACAATCTCTCCATTGTCAACCTTAAGATATTTGTACCCCTCTCTTCTTCCAAAGCATTCACTCCACTTCCAGAAGCATGGTGCGGTAGCGGGTTGGATTTTACGTTCGGAAAATCATCAAAGGAAATGCAACCAGCTTTGATGAGTTGGAGGATTCTCCTTTTGAAAGACACACAATTATCAATATTATGGCCGCTGATACCAGCATGGTACTCACATTTTTGGTCTGGTCGGTACCATTGAGGAAAAGGTGGTTGCAAAGGTGTTAAAGGAATAGGTGTTACTTGGCCAATGTTGAGCAATCTTTGATACATCTCATTAAGAGGTATGGGAAGTGGGGGCAGTTCTTCTTGGTTTGCAAGGAAGTTTCTACGTGGGTGAAATGTGTTCCTTTGGTGGTACGGGATATTTTGGGTATTTGTTTGGTTTTTTGGATAAGGCGAAGTGAAATTTACGTTGGATGTGGGAGGAATGGTCATGAGTGGCCTGAAGTTGTGCTTTCTTCCCTTATCTTCACCTTCGACATTGTGGATGTCAGCCTCCTTCTTGCGTCCAACAAAACCCTTTTTCTCGCTTGGGTCTGTGATCCTACCCATTCGAATGGCTTGTTCGATTCGTTCAGCTATAACGACCAAATCAGAGAAGCTTTGTGCAGCACTTCCCACCAAGTACTCAAAGTATGGAGCCTTAAAGGTGTTGGAAAATAAACCGATCATTTCCTTTTCCAATAGGGGCGGATTAACTTGTGCCGCCGTTTCGCGCCACCTTTGTGCATACTCCCTTACAGATTCCTTATGACCTTTCTCCAACGAATGCAAGCTTGATCTATCAGGGGCTATGTCCATATTGAATTTATATTGCCTAATAAAGGCATCAACTAGGTCTTTCCATCCCTTTACCTTGGTGTTGTCCAAACGCATGTACCAAGTGAGAACGACATCGCTCAAACTATCCTGGAAGAAGTGGATCAACAACTTCTCATCTTGTACTACTTCAGCCATCTTATTGCAGTACGACTTAAGGTGTGTTATTGGACATTGAGTTCCAGTGTATTTGATGAATTCGCACCCTAAATTTCTTAGGAATGACTACGTTAGGTACTAAACACATCTCGTGCTTTCACTGGGTCATACAAATGATTTCCCTCAACTGCCCTCACCCTCTCCTCTAGGGCAGCCCACTTCTCCAAACCTTCAGCTCCTATCGTTTTGTCTCTAGAAGACCCCTCCAAGGTTAACTCATCAGTATGAGGAATCCTTATCGGATATATAGGTTGATGGGAAATGCGTAGCAGATTGGGGCTCATGCGAAGATCCACTTGCCCCCATGTTTGGTAGGTTGAAGAATGTCAGAGGCGTCAGTGGTATCTGAGCGGTAAATACTGGTTGGGAGGATGTCCCTTCTCCTGACTTAGATCTCAGGGCTTGTTCGAGTAAGCTAGTAAGCCTAGCGACATCTTCCTTCAGACTGTTCAACTCCTTTTGATGTTGAGCATCCAATTGAGTTCTTTCCTCATTTTCCATTTTTTCTCGCAACCGTGTGTTATGAGTGTGTTTTAATGGGGGACCTATATTTCACCTGCTGTGCAGCATTATGACAATTCATAAGTGTATGTTCAAAAATGCATGAGTGTGAATGCAATATTTTGGGAATGGATTATTTCATGGAAAGGTGACATAACAACCGTTATTCTTTGGATGCGTGGTCGGATCTACATCTGATACTTATTGCAATGCCGTGAGGAGATCTGTTTAACCTTTTACCATCTGAGCTTTCAGCCTTGTATACACACTTTGAATAATAAATAAAGATCTCCATTTTTTATTTAACCCATAAAAACTTTCATTACAACAAATGATTCATCTTAATCTATTACAGGGGGAAAGGCACTGCCTCTATTAGCTATAGCTTTTAGAAACATATCGGTGTTATTCATGCTCCTTCGATACTTTGCGATGTCCCCTCCAACTTGACGAGCTTCCACTCTTAGCCAATGAGCCTCGGCCGCCGCTCGATCAATTTGCTCTTGAAACTCCCTTATTCTTTCAGTATGGACCAGGTTATTTCTGGATAGAGAATTATTAGCAATATCTAATATTTGAATGTGACTCTCCATCATTTTCTGACTTTCTAGCAATTGCTCGGTCTTTGACTCTCCCTTTGCCAACCTTGTCCTCAATGCTTTTGCTTCAATTTTAACACTATTGAGTTCAGTTCTCACATTCTAGGTGGTTTTGACTATCTTCTTGGTTTTAACCAACTCCAATTCAACATCGTTCAACTGACTCTTGAATTCTTTTATATCTGTTAAACGTTTGCTTGACACAGCTTGAGTTTTGACGGCCAATTCCTCCCAATACTGGGCCTTCCCCACTTGAAGTGTCTTCTCCTCATTAATGACCTGTAGGGATTTTAAGTCGTTCATTGCTTTCATCCGATCTCGGCCCAACGAGTCCCTTTCTTCCTCAGCCAATCTCCTCATAGCTTTTTCTTCGGCTAATTGATGCTCTAATGATAGTCTCAAATCCTCCTTCGTTTTAAGCTTGGCTTGCAATCGTTTTACTTGCTCTCTTAGTTCTTCTTCACAACTCACCCTCTTTCTTCGGGTGCCCACGGATTCTGAAATCTCTACCATGTCGGAGACTCTTCTGTCACGCCATTCAGGATACTTTTCACTAACCGTGGGATTCCTTGATCCATTCTCCTTCTTTATCAGCGACAAAGAATTCCAATCCTGCTTAATGCTTTCTAACATTTCCATGGTAGCCCCTTTATAGACCCCGGTAAATTGAGCTATGTCAATTGTCCTAGGAACACTTTGTATGCCCCTAAGCTGCCTTGCAACTAAAGCAGATGCGTGAATCGAGCGTATCCCGTTATTCCAATTAATGGTACCCAAGGCTTTTCTCCACAACTCATCAAGCTTGTCATATTCCTCATCCAAGGAGCTTTCCAATTAAAAATGCTTAATGGAAGCCTTTGCAATTTTACCCTCCAATCATCTTCCGAAAAGCTCTCCCACTCTTTTGATACGAACAACTCGAGTGGCTTTTGGTCAAACCACCAGAAATTATTGAATATTGGCATCTCCGGTTTCTACATGACTTAACAACCAAATGAATAGTAAAGAGACACAACATCTCATGGAACCTTTACCCATTTTCTTGCAATGACTAAGAGATAGGAAGGTTTCAGCCAAAATTGCGGCACACGGGTTGATCTTTGTTTTTTCATATTCCACAAACAAATTGGCAGCTTCCAAACTGATAATTCCCGTAGTAGAGGGACATAGAACTAAACCAAATATTCCCAAAGCCAATATTCTATGTTTCTCTAATTTAGCACCCGGGTTAGCTTTTTTAGCAACCAACAACTCCTCTAGTTGTTTCCATCTAAAACCCCCAGAGTTATCTTTCTCTTTATATGGTATTAGCTGAGGAATCCCTAGCAGTTTGGCAAGCTCATCCATGGTGTCGTCAATTCTCTGGCGGAAGTACATTTTGTAGGCATCTTCGGGGAATTCAGTCAACACACTATACTCTTCAATGGTAGGTGTCATGTCGACATTTCGGAAAGTAAAAATGACGATGTCGGGATCCCAAAATGTATCATGGCTTTTATAGCTGATGGCAAAACTGGCACCTTCAAAAGGTGCAAAATCCTCCCATACTTCATAGCAAATTCTGCTTCATCTATCTGATACTTAGTGAGTGAAAACAATCTGCTAGTGTCGTTTATTATGCACCTGACATCTTTGAGTAGCGGTGTCCCACTGGTATTTGGTCTAGGGCAGTCTCCCTCGGTCATTTGCAAGGATTCAGATTCGAGTCCATACTCAACAGTGGTTACCTCCCGAATAATGGTCATTATGTCACCCGAAAGTCCTGTAATGAAAATGCTTAAATGTTATGCTTATCTTAGTGAAATTATACAGGGACCCACCTAAAAAATATGTTCTAACCATTAAATGCATCTGGGTAGTTTGACTATCTAGTCTCAAAGGTCTTTCGCATGCTCAGTGATCGCCCTCGAAAGGTTGATATGAGGTTTACAAGCAGCGTGAAGATAGAGGCCCTGAGTAAAATCAGTTTGGCATATCAACCACCATCGAGCAAACAAATCATGCGAGAGTTGGATAGTTTCGCGAGCCTTACCCAGGCTAAAGCCATTGGGGAGTCGTTACTCCTCTACTTATCTTAAAGTTGATACCACACGTATACATATATATAAAAAAAAATGCGTTTGAATGACGTTCGATTTAACATATATGCATGATAAATATGAATGATTATGCATGCTAAATCAGTAAAAAGAAAAAAAAATGCATAATAAATAATAATAAACAATAAATAAAAATAAAATAAATAAAATAAAAATAAAAATAAAAATAAAAATAAAAAAAAAATAAAAAAAAAATATTTAGCAATAAAAGAAAAAACAAAAAAAACAACAAAGCTTAGTCCTATTCCCCAGTGGAGTCGCCATTCGTCAAGCCCTTTGACATTGCGGCCCTAAAAATAATTCTATCGTAAAAGGAACAGTTTCGGCATCATGTTCTTTTAGGGGAAAATGTCTTGTTTGGGGAGTCGCCACCTAGTATTATGGTCACTAGGAACCCTAACTGGTCAACAGAAATTCTATGGTTCGGGGTGGTTACGTAAAAAAGGGAAGATATTATCACCCCTTAAACGTTTTGCCTAAGGCAAACCGCTTTGCTTTTTTTTAAATGCTAAAATTTCTTATTGGTTTACGTTCGATGATTTATTCACAATATCCCTGACTCTGGCGCCATTGAATATTCGACTACGAATAATTTCAACTCTGGCGTTGGTAACTATTACGTAGCCATAAAAATAAATTTAGATTAATATATTTTTTTATTCCTGACTCTAACGCTAGTGAATAAACAAATAAACTAAATTCATTTTATTACGCATTCGCATATTTTTTAAATTCATGTAAATAATAAAAAAATCAGTTTTTGTTTATTCCTAACTCAAGCGTCGATGAATAAATAAATCAATTTATTTTTCATACATGCACATATATTTTTTTTATATATAAATAAAATAAAATAAAATGAATAAGAATAATATAAACTTAAACCAGTATTTTACTCCCGACTCTGGAGTTGGTGAATAAACCAGTAAATTTATATTATTTTTATTCATGCTTAAACATATATTTTTTTATTTTTTTATTTTTTTATTTTTATTTTTTTTTTTTTTTTTTTTTTGTGGGGTGGGCCATACCACGTACATGGGTAGGCTAAGCCCGGTAGGCCCCCATTGTCAGCCCCCAAGCGTGACCATTGAAGGCACGCGGCACGCGTGATCCAAATCACACGTGCCTGACTCTTTCTAATTAATTCTAACAGGCAGCGAAAATGAGAGCAAAGATGCAAGGGAAAAAACAGAGTGTGCTTACCTGGTTTTGCAGAGAATTTGTGCGAGGTTGCCGAAGATGACACTTCTGTTTTTGAACTGCCTCTTATTCCTTATGCTTGTATCTCGCGTTGTATTCTGTGTCTCGGTTTATATAGGGCTCGGCGGGTTGATAAAGGGTGGCAGGCTGAGGGTCGATCACCATTAAAGCACCCATTATTGAGGCCAACGGACGACCATTACTGCTGCAACGTTCGGTGTTCTTTACTGTAGAAAACGGCCACTGGGTTAAAGGCGAAGAAGATGAACAACGTCTTCAAAACGACGTCGTTCGGCCATTTTTCCTTTTGATCCATGCAGTTTTGAAAGGCTTGCAATTAAACCCCTAGTTTAAACTGTAATTGGCCCCTGCATTTGCGCGCCTTTTTTAATATAGTCCTTGGATTTTAATTTCGCAATTTAGCCCCCCAATTAAACCCCAAACTTTGCTATTTCTTCAATTAAGTTACTGATTTCACTAATTTAATTAAATCCAAAGTCCAATTAAGTCTAAAACTTATCAATTCTCTAAATAAACCCTTAATTGGATTAATTAAATTAATTCCAAGCTTAATTGGATTAATTCCAAAGTTTAATTAAACCCCAGAATTTCTAATCATTTTGTCCTTAACGCAAATTTTAATTCATTCTTCATTTACTTGTTTTTTTTCCAACATTATTATTATTATTATTATTTTTATCATTTTTTTCTTTTCAGTAAATAAAATAATAATAATAATAATAATTAAAATAAAATGGTAAAAAATTGGGTTATGACAGGAAGTGTGAGATGGAAAAACCCATTACTATTGAGGAATTTTTGACCAGATCAGAATTGAACCAACATGATGAAGGGGATTGTTTGCCATCAGAATTTGAGTCTCAGTTGCCAGAGTATGTTAAATTAGATGACAGACCACTTGGTACAGGACAATTGCTAGATTGCTGGGAAAAGTTATCCTCTCATGATCAAATCAATTTTCAGAAACAATATGGGGATCTATCACATTTACTGAAAATTAGGGTCCAACATGCTTGTTTTCAATCCATGATAGGGTTTTGGGACCCAGAATATCGATGCTTCACTTTTGATACCGTGGATATGACTCCTACTATCGAGGAGTATGATTCCCTGTTAGATTGTCCCAAGTTAGAAAAGGTGTACTTTTACACACCTATAAAGCATGCACTTTCTAACTTCGCTTGGATTACCCAGATAGACTGTCAACTAGCAAAATCACATGCGACTAAGCGAGGAAATAGCTAGGGCTGGTTTTGGAACATACTAGAAGCCATATTCAAGAGAAGATTACATGATGAAAGCAATGAAATTCGATTTAGAATTTTGGCTTTAGGCATATATGGTTTGGTTCTTTTCCCATCTGCCGAGGGAATGATCAATTTTGAGGCTGTTAATGTATTTAAAAATGTGGTGACCCTTAAAATTAACCCTGTTACAGCAATATTGGTAGAAACTTTCTCATCCTTGAATTATTGTAGAAAAGCTGGAAGGGGTCGTTTAAGATGTTGCTTGCAGTTGTTGTTTGTCTGGACTATGAGTCATATGATTGAGGGGAAGATTTCAGGTTTGGTTGGTACTCCATGGCATCTTTATTCTAAGCTGGAGAATTTTGCTGAAAAACACTTGCATGAAGTAGGAAGAACCACATGGGAATCAATGTTTCTAAGTCTAAGTAAATCTCAATTTCATTGGAGGAGTCGATACTCTTACTTCAAATCTTATCTGGCATATTGTGGTGAGTACCCATGGGTCCCGTTGATAGGAGCCCGCTGTTGTATTAGTTATTGTCCCAACATGGTTTTATGACAGTTTGGATTTGAGCAGTTTATTCCAAGGACTACCGAACTGGCAACATTTTATGAAGATTTCAAGACCTCGAAGAAATTATTAGAGTCAATAAAGAAGGCATGGAAACATCCTGGTAGGGTTACTTCTGCTAAGAGAGTAGACGGAAAAACAACTGAAGGATATCCAATATGGCAAAAGAAAAGAGGGAAAGGGTATAAAGTTCCTCCTTTTGAAGGGCCACCCAGGTCTTTGATTCAGTCTACTGAAGACATATACGAAGAAGTCCGCGCCCAACAAGAATCCTATAACCTAAGTTTGAATGCTGAAGTGGAAGAGTTAGGGGCTAAAAAAAGAAAGTTAGAATCTAATCTAGCCACTCGAGAAAAAGCTTTGGCTATCATAAAACAGGAAAAGGATGACTTGTCAACTCAGCTACAGCATCAACAACTTGAGTTCCAGCAATTACAAGAAAAATATGTACTTTTGTTAGAAGATAAGAGGAAGCAAGATGTCAACATGAAGAGATGGGTTAGAAGAGCATCAAAAGTTGAGGAAATGGTATTAAAATTGGAAGAGAAAAATGAATCACTTCAGGAGCAGCATCAAAATCAAGATGTAATAATTGCCAATTTAGATGAGCATGTGGACCCTTTGCTTTCTATTGAGCAAACCTTATCATCAGAAAAAAGAAAATGCAGAAAGAGAAGCAGAATGTTGGGCTTCTGAAGCTATGCGCTATCATGTACAAGCAGATGGTGCCAAGAATTATGCTTCAGGATTAAGAGGCATAGCCCAACAAATAGCAGATGGTGAGCCAATGACAATAAATGAATTCCATCAGTTTTTTGGGTTGATCAGAGATGGAACTAATGAGATCTTAGTATATAACGATCCAAGGCTTTGGAAAGATTGACTTGTTGTGATTTTAATATTGTAAATTAATGAAAGACAATTTCATCATCTTTTCATCATGAGAAATGCTTAGTCTGATTCTGATTTATGGCATCAAATTTCTCCCCTAGATCGGTTCAAGTTCCTGTAGGTTTGGAGTCCTCAGTGAGAACTTTCTTAAGAGAATCTGATCTGGTCTGTTCCTCGTTATAAGTTAAAGAAAAACTTAAAATAAATAACAAGCATGCATATTATGGGATTTTTACATTTCATTCATTTATCAAGCATGCACATGGTTGAAACATAAGTTCCCCCACCTGAGGTCTATTGGACTTATGAAGATGGAAAATAAAGACAGGGGTTAGATAGAGGTTTATTATCAAAAGGAAGTTGAGAGTAGTAAAGGTGAAGTAGCTCGACTCATAAATCTGTTTGAATAAGTGTTGAGCTTCAAGAATGGAAAGGGAACGTCTGCACAGTCTCTTGCTGGGAAAACTACTTGTCCACGTTTCATTGAAGTTGCACCTCTCCTTTTTAGTCATGAACAATGATAGCAATGCCTTCAGTCATCAACCAATGACAACCCTTGTTCTCGTTCAACTGCACTGATAATCGTTCAAAGCCTTCATATATTCCAAGAGCATATAATAGCTGCTAGCTTTTTGTTCTTGATGCATTGGATTTTTTTCCAACCATTTCTATTATGAACAACATTCCGGTCCAGCAACATCGGATACTGCTCTGAGAAAAACAAGAGCAGACATTGAAACTTTAACAGAGCAGAATTCCCCCTATAGGTGTTTGTTTGCTGCACTGCCAGTGAGGAATCGAAGAGGAGACAAAAGGGTTTCAGATTCATCAGTTTCTCTTCCAGTTAAGACAACGCATAATTCCACACGTCGGTAGTGGTGGTGCTGCATGTTTCTGTGCGCTACCAAGATTACCTAGCTGTTGGAAAGTTTCTACCAATCTACAAATAACCACAACAACATTGGAAGATTGACATAATGTTGTGAGGATTGTCGAAAGAATTAAACAAGCTATGAAGAGGGGAAAGATTGAAGATTCTGCCAAGGATTCTAGAACAATAATGAGAGATGAATCAAAGGATGACTCTGACGATGGGAAGCCTTAATTATGTGGTCCAACTAGGTCTCACTGTAGCATCAACTGCTCAAATGTCTTTGCCAAGATTGACATACCTCGACCACTCGAGTTTGTCTACCAGCATTTGTTAGACTCTGGGCTTATTGCCCTGACTCCGCCAAATCCCATACAACCTTCGTTTTCTAGGTGGTATAATCCAGAAAAGAGATTTGAATATCATTGGGGGATTTTGTGTCGTTCAGTTGAACAGGTGCAAGAATTTCAAGAATCGAGTTGAGTTTGTGAAAAATGACGTCATCGGCCATATTGTCTGTGAAAACTCTGGAAATTTATAATTTAAATATGTAGATGTGTAAACCCTCATGTAAACGTAAGACTGAAAGTGGTAATATTTCAATGAGTGATGGAAACCAAGATTAGAAATAATAGATAAATAATGATATATAATGGAAAAGATGACCTCCATAAAATGAATTTTGGTTTAGAATTCATAAGGACAGAGAAACTGGTAACGTGTTTTGATGGATAAAATAATAAGAAAAATGACAAAATATTTTTAGGAAATTAGTGAGGTAATAAAGAATGCATTATAATAAAGGATAATGCAATGAAAAGGGTACGACTGAAGGTGCAAGCACCGATTAAAAATCAGTGATGTTATTTTGAAATGGTAATAAGCCCGATAAATAAATAAAGGTGGAAATTGATGAATACTTTCCAAAATAATAAAATGACCTTAAAGGTTTAGAAGGATAATTGATATGATTTTTTTGTGAAGATTGAACAAGAAAAATCTAGATTGTTTATGAAAAGTCATGAATTGAACAAGTTTACATTAGGAAGCAGAGCTCTCAATCCAATCGTTGGATCGGAATGAAATTTTGCATGAAGTTTATTAATATGTTTTCCTACCTTGGTTAAATATCTCACCCCAATCGGAGTTTGGTAAAGACTAGCGATTTAAGCAGAAATAAACCAGATAGTTTACATGAAAAATAAAATACATAAAGGCATGAATGAGGGATAAAATTGTAATTATGGAAAAAAGTGCTTATAAAACTGCAAAGAGGCCACCAGTTAAAAAAGAAGAGAAAAAAGAAGAAGAGAAAAGCAGAGAGAGAGAGAGAGTTGCAGATTTTGGAGAAAAATCAATAATGCTCCGGTGGCCATATCTATGGAATCCACCGTTGGATCATGCTTTTTTTTTAATATATTGTTCTTATTACACTCCTCTACTAACAGACTGGAGGGATTGGAAGGAACCCAATCCTTTTGACAAAAATCATCATTGGAAAGTTCTTGGAAAACAAAAAGGAAATGCACCTGCAGGGCAGTTTGGTCGTCGACCGAGTTCTCCCTCTTCCACCGTTGGATCATTCTCATTCTTGGATATGTGGTCCGCCTAGTTGTTTCCTTCATTCTGGACGGTGGAGATTGGAAACTCATTCTCCGGCAAGGTTTCGTGCATGTTGAACAGTAGCTCATGCATTTTCAGGTAAGCTTGGTTTTATGCAGATCTAGGGAGATATAACCGTTGGATCATTATGAGTTTGAGATATATTATGCACAGCTCTATGATATGTAGTTTGACTGTTGGGTTTAAAACAATAATTAGAGATTGATGACTTATTGCCTTTTGAATCTATTGCTAGTTTTGGCAAAATGTAGTAAGCTTGATTAAATACTTGTTTTGATGAAATTAAAATTGTGTGGATGTAGGTTTTATGAAAGATGTAATGGTAAAATATGTTCCTGTTATTAGTAATATTATAGATTAATTGTGTATTCTTTATATGAGGGGAAGAATGATTATTGTGTAAGAATAGTAAAGAACATTGCTATATGAACATGTTGATTGAATACAAAGCTAACTTGTTGGTTGTGTGGATATAAATGGGGTGGAATCATGAAGAAATTGAAATGAAAGAAATTTGGAAAATAAAACATATTTAAAGCTAGCCATAAATTCTTTTGTCAAATTGATTAGTTAATGAAGATTGTCATGGATTCCAACTAGTAGGGTGAAATTGTTGTTGTGATAATGATCTAAGAATATTAATTGTTAAGGTTTGCCGCATATGTTTAATCGCATGAGGAGAAAACGAAAGAAAATGAATAATTCATCATTTTGTTGTATTAAAAATAATAATAGGAGAAATCCCAAAAGGAACGAGTTTCCTTATTTTTGGTCTAATCTTGCTATATTGTAGAGGTAGGGAAATTGTTTGAATGTTTTGCTTTAGAATTGGTTTGAATTTCCGATTTAATGATGCCAAATGACCTTGGATGATGTTGTTTTTGCATGAAAATAAGTTGGAAGTTGAAAAGGATTTCCAAGGAATGGAAATCCTCGTTGTCCAAAATTTTAGCTATAAAGGAGGGGCTATTGTGATTGTTGATTTTGAACCTTAAAACAAAATAATTTGGAGTTGGTTTCTTTCTAAAAGTTGTATTTCCATGTTTTAGCCTTTCATAGAGATAAATCACGCCCAAAACTGAGTTTTACAGCTTTAGTTACGATCAAGACACTAGATACTGTTCTGGGTTGGTTAAGCTAAATTGATCGGAATTAGACAATTTTTAATCTTTGCTTGGAATTGATGTTGAGTGATGGTTTTGATAACAAAATTATAAGAATGAATATAAACATGAAAATGAGTAAGAGTATGAGATCTTAAAATTTCTTATGATTGGTTTGAGAATACTAGTTGAATGAGAATTAAATGAAGATGCGATGTTGGTTGTATTGTTGATAAAAATTGAACCCCTGGTGGTACTGGGGAAGCTATGGGGACTGGACAATTGCATGGAGTGGCAGCACATGCACATATTCTAGGTAGGTGATTCATCACCTTATTTTGTAATTATTAGTTTTTCTTAAATATCTGTGTTGTGTGTTTAATTGATGTTAAAAGAATGAAACAAATGAATAAGTTGAGTGATTATTACAAATGAGAATTATTGGTAATTTAAGAGAAATTACCAAAATTATTTGGCTAACAAAAGAGGTTAGCCGAGTGCTGGGTAATTTGTATAGAATTACCGGATTGATTGTGGCAACCAAGATGGGTTAGCCAGATTTCTTGGGTAATTAAGAGAATTACCAGGTTTATTGGTTAACAAGGAAGTTAACTAGATGTGGGGTAATTCGTATGGAATTACCGGATTAATTGGCTAACAAAAGAGGTTAGCCGGATACTAGGTAATTTGTATGGAATTACCGGATTGAGTTTGACAACCAAGATGGGTTAGCCAGATTTCTTGAGTAATTAAGAGAATTACCGGGTTTATTGGCTAACAAGGAAGTTAACTGGATATGGGGTAATTCGTATGGAATTACCGAATTAATTGGCTAACAAAAGAGGTTAGCTGGATGTGGGGTAATTCGTATGGAATTACTGGATTGATTGGCTAACAAAAGAGGTTAGCCGGATGTTGTGTAATTCGTATGGAATTACCGGATTAATTGGCTAACAAAAGAGGTTAGCCGGATACTAGGTAATTCGTATAGAATTACTGGATTGACTTAGGCAACCAAGATGGGTTAGCCAGATTTCTTGGGTAATTAAGAGAATTACCGGGTTTATTGGTTAACAAGGAAGTTAACTGGATATGGGGTAATTCGTATGGAATTACAGGATTGATTGACTAACAAAAGAAGTTAGCTGGAGTCTGGGTAATTCGTATGGAATTACCAGATGTACTGGTAACCGACGAAGGTTAACAAAATGTATGGGTAATTATATGAAATTACCGGAATTATTGGCAATCGAGATGAGATAGCCGGATAGATAAGTTTTGAAAAGATTATATGAATTAATTGATTGAAGTTAGAAGTAGTAAATTCTAAATGTTATGAGTAAAATAAGTAATATATGACTAAGATATTGAGTAAATTAATTAATGTGGTTATTGGGTAGACACAATGATTTGGAGATTGGAGGGGAATTGATAGATAATTGGTTACCATGTGTTGGTGGCTAAGGATACATTACAATGATACTTAACACCATAATGATGGTGGCTAAGGACATAAATTGATACTTGGCACTGTGATAAGGTTGACCAAGGTTATGTGAAGGATGTTTAGTGACCATAGTGTTGATAAGTAAGATTGTGTGCAAATGATACTTGGCAACCGTGGTTACAATGCATATGATATTAATAAGAAAAATGAAAGGGGTTCGGTACGAATGGAAGAATCAAATGGCATTGATTAGCTATCCAGGTTTGGATTGTTAATGGTATCGATGAAGTTTCATCGGTGCCGGTATTTCTTAAATTGATTAATATAGCCTAATATTAGAAGACTAATGATACTAATAAGATTTATTAGTTTCGGCGATTACCTTCTAGCAACAGATTCAGAAAAGGGAAAATATTGATTGATTATTCCAAAAGAATGAGATAAGCTAATGATACCAAGAGAGGAATATCTTGGTATCAAGTGCGAATTGATTTATAAGGAGATGGTGTTCGCAAACCGTTGAGTTGTGTTGAGATTTCCAAGATGGAATTATTCTTGGCAAATGAGATAGGATATTAGATGGATAATGGTAATAGATGGAAAATATATGTTGTAAAAGAGGTTTATGCCTAATTTTATATATTAAAAGAAATTCCGTAGAGATTATTGTCTGCCATTGTTATTGCTTGTTACTATCTTTTCTATTTATGTGTACATGTTAATTTCTATTTTCAGGTCTATCAGGGTCGCATCAAGGGTAATATTAGTTTAGTTATCTTTTGCTTTTGACCATGTAAATTATTTGTAAATTATTTGAATGTATGTCTTTAATCTAATGGTTGAAACTCTTAGTACCTATTTGACCATGCAGGTTTATAGTTGAAATTGAATCTTTCATTTGAACTATATTATATGATGTTATTGAATAAGATGTGTTGTGTTGATGATAATGAGTTGGGTTGAGACCCAGGATAATTGGGTCGTGATTTTGAGTTATGAGATGTGAGATATTAGAAGTGTAAACAGGGTAGATATCGATAACTTGGGACCTACCAGTATAAGGGAGACTCTGCAGAAATTTTGGTGGAACTTGTATATCAAAAAAAAAAATTACCTAAAAATTTCCAATATATTGCAAAAAAGAATGTAGAAAAATCAGGGTTGTTACATTGTCACCGCAACATCCTCAGAATGACAAGTGATCGAAATGCTTGGCAAAACACAGATATCGCCAGAAAAGTTGATCCAAGAAGGGTGTTAAATTGTCAATCATTTTTGTTATGTGTCGCACGTCACCCGCGCGGCGTCGGTCAACCTGAAATCCAATCTGGCGATTTCGTTTAACCAAAGCTACATGAGATCCCATCTGGCGACCTCATTAAACCAAAACCAAAAAATGTGCGTAACTCGGTCAACCTGAAATCCCATCTAGCGATTTTCTTTAACCAAAGGTACATGAGATCCCATCTGACAACCTCATTAAACCAAAACCAAAAAATGTGTAAAAAGTCGTCTATTGTAATGGGTGACCTACCCAGGTGGAAAGAATATGAAAAGCGGTCTCGTTGTGATGGGTGACCTACCCATATGGAAGATGGAAAAAATGTGAAGTGCAGTCTCATTGTAATGGGTGACCTACCCAAAGAAAAAGGAAAGAGTGGTCTCATTGTAACGGGTGACCTACCCAAGTAGAAGAATGACCTCATTGTAATGGGTGACCTACCCAGGTAAATAAAACATGGAGAATTGGTCGCGTTGTAATGGATGACCTACCCAGAAAAATGTTGGCGAGGGCTCAAAGGCGCACTCAAAAGGAGGAAGGGTTATAAAACGCACTACCTGAGAAGTGAGGGCTCAAAGTCGCATTCGAAATGAGGTAGGGTTAGAAAACGCACTACGCGAGAAGTGAGGGCTCAAAGGCCTACTCGAAATGAGGTAGGGTTAGAAAACGCACTACCCGAGATGTGAAGGCTCAAATGCGCACTCAAAAGGAAATGAAGGCTCAAAGGCGCACTCGAAATGAGGCAGGGTTAGAAAACGCACTACCCGAATGGTGGTGGCTCAAAGATGCACTCGGAATGAGGTAGGGTTAGAAAACGCACTACCCGAATGGTGGTGGCTCAAAGGTGCACTCGGAATGAAATGAAGGCTCAAAGGCGCACTCGAAATGAGGCAGGGTTAGAAAACGCACTACCCGAATGGTGGTGGCTCAAAGATGCACTCGGAATGAGGTAGGGTTAGAAAACGCACTACCCGAATGGTGGTGGCTCAAAGGTTCACTCGGAATGAGGTAGGGTTAGAAAACGCACTACCCAAATGGTGGTGGCTCAAAGGTGCACTCGGAATGAGGTAGGGTTAGAAAACGCACTACCCAAATGGTGGTGATGAAACACCGATTTGACAATGTTGAAAGCAATGCATTATGGTCAATATGCATGTATATTTACCTGAGAAATATAGGTCCCCATTTCTTCATGGTGTCTTTCTTTTCTCAAAAGTTGGAGTGTTGGCAGTGAACTTCGATGGCTTTTTCGCTCTTGCTTACTCGAGTCATCTCTTATGATCTTGACCCCTAGGAAGGACTTGATATCATCATACTTCTTTATCCTCCACCCTTAATCTCAAGGGTTGTCAATTTTGCCCGACATTTTTCTTAGAAAGGGAATCATAGAGCCAGCCGTACCATGTATTTTTTTATTGCCCCCCAGCTTGATCATGCCCCCAAGTATTTAATTCAGGTTTGGGGATGAGGCTATATGAAGGAAGATTTGGTTTTTGACAAGGAGTTGTTTTCATGCCAAATTTTTGAAATTTCAAAGCTATTCCAGACACAGAATTCATTTTGACATCGATTCAAAGCAAACTCATTCTGAAGAAATTCAAGTGATTCCTATGAAGAGGTTTTAGAAGTGATGAAAACGCTTTGTTTTGCATTTGTTGAAAATAAGAAGTGACGTTTGGTTGGTCAAAAAATGGTTCAAAATTCAATTTGAAGGTTATAGAGAACCGATTTTCAAAGCGTTTATTTTATTTTCATGAATAATGATTTGGTTCGCATGAGAAAGCACTGCCTACAGATCCAGATTGCTTGCCTTTGATCAGAAAGGACTTGATTAGGCGCATAATGTAGGCTTGGGCTATTGGTTATGAAGAAAAAAGATATTTCCAAGCTCAAAAGGTGTTTAAGAGATTTCAAGACTAAGGATCACTTGTGCTTGTTTCTCGACCTTTTTGTCATTTGAATGTCTTTCCAAAATTGTCTATCATGCCCTCCAATGTTAGGCTTGGGCTTCTCTTTGTTTTTGTTTTCTTCACTTGATTTTGAGCATCATTGTATTTGGTTTTTTTTTTTTTGCTCAAAATTTTGGATCCTTTGGATTTTTCTTCATACCCCCAAGCTTTGTATGGGCACCTTTGATGATTGAGAATTTTCTTTTATGCCCCTAGTATTGTTTGGGCACTTTCAATCATTGAGGTTTTTTTCTATGTCTCTTGCACTTGCCCCCAGTGTGGGGTGTGATCCTAACCAAGGTTATTTATCTCAAAAAAAGCATTAGGCTCAAAAGGGGACTGCAAATGATATATTTTAGCCTCGTGAACGGATTATCAAAAAATGGCCTTTCCTCATCTTAGACACATGCACTTTGGATCGGTAAGCCTTGTTTTCATGCGAGTATGCAACATGATTTCTCATTATTCATTCAAATAAAACTCAACTTTTGAGTCACTTCATAGTGTTTTTTTTTGTTTTTTTTTCAGGTTTTCTAGGTTACCTCTCTAAGGAATCATTTGAATTTCCAGAACTCGTTTGTTTTGGACAAACACTAACATGATTTCTGTTTTGGACAAACCTTGTGAACATGTATGATCATGCATAACTTTGGAAGAAAAGGGAAACACGCCCAAAGATTCTTGGCGCAATCGTTTCATGCTTAAAGGTTATGCTCAATGTGTTATTTGCATGAAACAACAACAAAAAATGAAGGCATGTCATAAACACAGGAAACACATGATCTTATTAACAAGAAAGGCTCATTGGACAAGGAAAGTCTTGTGGAATTTTGAGCCAAATTACCAACAAAAAACTGGAACAGGTTGAAACAAAAAATCAAGAACAGAGGTAGTTTTTTTTGGACAGAGCAAGAACAGGCTCCATTCTGCAACTGTGGTGCAATTCCCCTTCGGTCAAGTTTTCCCACAAAAGCTTTTATGGAAATGTTGTATTGTGTTGGGGCTCTTGACCGTGTTTGCCCCCAATTTCTTCGGGCTGAGTCATTGTTGGGGTTTGAACAAAGATGATAGATCAGTCGGAAGGAACTTCCCTAGAGTTATTTTTCAGTATTTGCTCGAGTAAGCTAGAGACGAGTCAAGCTTTTCTTTAGAGATGTTGCTACCCAATTTTTGACCCATGTTTTAATAATTTTTCAAAAATAAAAAAATAAAAAAATAAAAATAGAAATAAAAAATAAGGGTTTACATGTGGTGATAACATAGAGCATCAGGGCTAATATTAAAGAAGCAATATGTCAAGGAGATAATTACTGAATCATATATAATTACTGCAATATAAAATACCATATATATATATACATTGGAGCTGAATATTAGAAAGATAGATGTGTATGGAGACTTAATTTTGAGTACTTGCCAAGTGAAAGGAAAAGGGCAAACCAAGGACGTGAAGTTGAGACCTTACCAAGAATACCTATCTAAATTCTAGAGAATTTAAGGAAATAGAGTTCACCCATCTAGGAAAGGATGGAAACCATTTTGTTGATCCTTTGGCCACGTTAGCTTCCATGGTTAGAATAGACTTTGGGCACAAGGTACAGCTGGTACACATTGATATCAGAAATAACCCAGCTCATTGTTGAAAGAGAAATTGATGGAAACCCTTGGTACTATGATATCGGGAATTTCATCCAAAACCAGACATATCCCATTGGGGCATCCAAAATCAACAAGAAGACTTTAAAGAGGTTGGCAATGGATTTCTATCTTGATGGGAAAACTTTGTATAAGAAATCATCGAACGAAACTTTGTTGAGATGTTTGGATGACATGGAGGCAAAAAGTGGTGAAGAAATTTATGGAAAGAGATTTGATCTGTCGATATGGTCCACTAGAAAAGATTATAACTAATAATGCCTAGAACTTCAATGCTTATAGAACTTTGCGCTAAATAGAAAATCAAGCATTCCAATTCCTCGCCATATAGGCCAAAGATGAATGGTGCGGTAGGAGCTGCTAACGAAAATGTCAAGAAGATTATTTAGAAGATGGTAGT